>JAATOF010006973.1:0-25615 GCA_013170925.1 Podosphaera leucotricha
ATTTAGTAAAGTTATGAAGTTATAAGAAACATGCACCAAACCGAGTCGGTTTAGCAAAAAAAGTTAAGTTATGTGAGGAATAAAGTTATGCGAGACTAAGTTATCCGAGGTTTGACTGTAATATGTATGACGAGTGAGCAGGTAAAAGGAGAAGCTTTCTATCTCATTCTGCTGGCATGTTTATATGAAGTCTATACTGACGTGGCTGGCGTGGCCATAATGCATTGACAATTGGGGGGTTGTGGGTTGGTAGTAGTTCCAGGCAAAAATACGCGTCATAACCACTCCTCACCAAAATCATTAGATGTCCATCCGTTCTCTGAGGTTGGTTACAAGTAGTCATATATAGATAAAGGAAACCAAGTAGTTAGTAGAGATTTTCCTTTGAAAATAATGGCACTGCGAAATTTTTGACCAGCGGCAGAAACACATTCAACTATTGTCACCCATTCCCGATTCTCGTGACTTTTCACGTGGGACTTCTTTTTAGACCAGCTTGCAAGGGCCATACTGTTTGAACATACACCTAATGCCTGTCCAGTCTCATCCATATTGTATATGTCTTCGAATACGACGTTGAGTCTCTTCTTAGTGCTCTCAAAACTTTTAATGAATGCCTTTAGCTGAGCTGGCTCAGCTGCCTTAGGCTCTGACGATACCAATCTTCCTTCCGACAGCAGCAGCGATATTTTTATTGCGTTCAACAAAGTATGGGACTTAATCTTTACCGAGAGGGTCCTGGTCAATATTGGCATCCAATATCCGGATGGCCATGTCTCGACCACAAGTGGGTGAGAGGGGAAGCTTGTGCACCTTTCTTTGATAATTCACTTTGCAAGGTAGCTCTCTCGCTCAGGACTTAATCTCTGTTGATGGTTACCCATAGAGCTATTTTTAGAACCTTTTAAATAATACCGAAAATGGAACTCAAGAACTCCGCATGTCTTCGTAGATGCCCTCAAACTTTTATACACCCCTAATTCAAAATCAGCGATATCTGTTTGTATGATTGATTAACGGTTTATTATGATTAAATATATATGTGAATAGTAATTATAATGTAAATTTTTTTGGTTAGGGTAGTTAAAGTGCGCAAAGCTTAGGTAGGCGAGCTTAAGCTGGAGTCTAAGCCAGAGCTTGTGTCATATTACTTTGATATGAGATAGAATTATGCCCTGTCTCTTTATATACGCTACGTTGATATTTTGGTCTGGTTCCCAATGATCCTTGATGCCCCAGAGAGTTATTACCCTCCATATTCTAGGATTGAGTTGAATTCATGATCTGTCGACCTTCTCCAACCGTGAGATATTCCCTCCCTGAGATTCGTCCTCTTTTTTCTGCATCTCTTCTCATTTTCTTCGCATTTACCTGTTGTAAGAGGGCAACTTCACTTCTCAGAAGTGCTGAAGTTGCCTGAGAAATTTCTACCCTCGCAGAAAACTTTCGAGTATACTTCAGGCTGATCAACAAAGTGACTTTTTTAAAGATTAGGCATAGATTAAGGGTGGAGAATAACGACTTTTGTTGGATTGAGATGTAGGCTTAGCTCCTTATCATTCTGTGGTGTCTTTGGAGTCAAATCCTCGAGATTTTCAGGAGATTCAGTAGTCACTCTCTGCCTCAGAGAAGTACGACATCTAGACTGAGCGCCACGAGACGAGACTAGTAGCTCGAAAACTGGTCTTGATATGTTCCACTGTGAATGCCATCTCGTAACTTACTTTAAATATAGGAGAGATCCATCTTTGGTCACATGATTCAGCTTGAATCAGGACAGCCTTTCAAGCCCATTACCGTATGCCCTTTTCAATTGGCTGAAACAGCAAACATTCATATTTGAAGAACGTGAGAGGAGCGAGATGACAAATAAAGAGTTATAAAATCATTTTGCCGAAAATATTGTTGAAATTCTACCGATATACGAGACATGTGGCTATCTTGAATCAGGAGACGATATTTGCCAGTTGTACAGCTCTTTTTATGTTGATCCAAATTTGTATCCATTTTAATCTGAATTGGTTTGTTGTCCAATCATCCTCACTATGTGAAATGACCCAGCCAATAGGGAGGTCAGAATCTTCAAATCATTGTCATATGAATCTGGTCTGGAAGATAATAAACGCGGGAGTAGCTCAGCCGGTAGAATTGATATCTTGAATTATCGTAACCCACTCTGTGTTACCAGGCTGGATACTCCTTGGCTGGATTCTTCTATCCGATCTGGACACAGCCCTTAAAGAAGAAAAACCCCCAGTTAAAAGCCGACCTTGTCAAAATTGAATATATCTTTCTCTAGAATATTATACTTGATATTCTCTTCGAACAGATTGAACAGATTCGTAAGACGGACTGTATCCTCACTTCGGACACTCTGGTTATCATATTTCCTATTGAATCTGGACTTCAATTCTCTTTAATGACTAATAAATTCAGGGTCCAACTTTTCCCTACTAGAGGTTGATTAAAAGTAGCGAGTAAAAATTCTGCCCTTTCTTTAATACACGGCGGCTGAGCGGGACACCTTGAAGGTCTACATCAAGGATAAAGTTCAGGGGGGCCCCTTTTCCCTCTATAGTGAGATTTTGGTGACTGGGCGGTAGTTGGTGATGAGATCAGCCTCCAGAAATCTGACGGTAGAGTGTTGTCTGGGACACACCATAAGCAGGTTGCTTTCCACTTTAGGAGTGAATTTTAATTTAAAGAATCTTCATCATTGACCGCGGGATTATCTACAGAGAGAAGAAAAGTTAAAATAAGTTACTAGAGATATTGAAGATGCTAAGAGTAGTTACCTAAATCTAGACGACTTGTTATATCATAAGTGTTCAAAAATGAATTACAGTAATGTTTTCGGCGCAGAAATAGAAATTACGATTACATGTACTCATGATAGCCAGTCCCCCCTACTATTACCTCAGGCACTCAAACCAGCAGCACCTTCTGGAAGGTTCTCTTTCTGCTCAAGTCCCAGATCACGGTTACAATTATAGCCCACGCTTAGTCAGCGTAGGCTACAGGAAGCCATCGGCTAGCAAGCCGTCACATCTGGGCTGCACATTTTAGTAGATTCAAACCATTTCAACTAACCTCCCCAGTTCGAACTTCAATCACAATGAATCATCAGATCTTTTGATATATACACTCATCAAGATCATTGAAATTCTCTTCGAATTTAAATATCATCGATTACTATTCTTAGATTGCCCTTAAACCATCAGGAGTAATGAGGTTTCTGAGTATCGCAGTGAATCTCTGACTAGCTCTGCCAACCTGGCGAGAATCTGAATGTTGACGCAGATCTCTGTTATATCTCTCCAAAATGCGATTATGGCATCCGAGGATAAGTTCTCGTTTCCAGTATTAGAGACTGTCTCCCATCGTTTGAAGCTTTTCTTCATAAAACCGAATTCTTCCTTCGAATGAAGTCTCTTCTACTGAGATAGCATTCGTAGTGGTGGGGTGGGCACTTCCTTCATAACCTCGCCGATTTTACTACCCCAAGCCTTCTATCAGCTTTTCTGTACAATTATTGTACTGAAAATTTCATTTTTAATCATCAAAGATTTTAAGAATGTCGTTCATTTCATTCATACTTTTTACATAGTCACCCACCTCAATTCAAGCTCTAAAGATCGATTCAACGTCCATGGACTAAAAATATGGGTCCATTTGAGCCATCCTACATTTTTTTGCTCTACCAGCCTCAACCTGTGGCTCGAGTGCCTCAACTTTTTTGGGGGGGGGAGGGGAGGTACATTGGGTTCTGGGACACTTTCAAAAATCATACCCATTGATTAATCCTCAACCTTATCATTCTCACACCTCTGTAAATATGAACGATTGAGATCAAGACATTCAAAAAGTTACTTCTGATTTGAAATCTGGTAAATTTAAAAGTCAGAGGGCAGCGGCGAAAGCCTACGCAATCCCATCCTTCACCCTTGATAACCGTCCACATCAAGTATCAGAAAGCTTGACTGGTCATCAAAATCAGCAGCGATTAAGGATTGAGTCCTGAACAAGAAAACCTGCTTGTAGAGTGGATTCTTGAGGAGGACGCTCGATCAAGCGGAATCTACGAGTTGCATCTGTAGATGGAAGAAAAGTTGATACTGCTAGATTGAGGGCAACTACACCTGCGTAGCTGCAGGCGTTCATAGAAAAATTTGAGAGCACTAGAAGGAGGCTAAACGTTGCAACCAAAGACATCTACAACATGGATGAGACTGGGTTGGCATTGGGTGTTTGTACTAACACAATGGTACTTGCTAGATCATCTAAAATAGATGGTCTATGTCAAAAGTCCGGCGAATCGCGAGTGGGTGTCGGTAATTGAGTGTGTTTCTGCTGCAGGTCGCAAATTACGATGTGTCGTTATTTTTAAAGGAAAATCTCTACAAATGACCTGGTTTCCTTCAAAAATTTATAACTGGCTTTATAAAACTTCAGAGAATAGATGGACATCAAATATCATCGGCGTTGAATGGCTACGGTGCGTTTTTTTGCCTGAAACCGTTAGTAATCCACAACATCCCCGGATGTTGATTCTCGACGGCCAGGCCTGCCATGTTAGCGTAGACTTCTTGTGGAAATGCAAGTAGAATAAGATTGAACTCTTATTTTACCTGCCTATTTATCACATGTCAAACAACCCCTTGATTTGTCGGGTTTCTCGGTTATCAAGTCAAGATATCGTGGCCAGATTTCGAAGCTTTCAGCTCTTGATGATGCACCACCCATCAAAAAATCGCGCGCTCAAACACTTGCTTGATCAAACTCAGACAGCGAGGCCAATAAAATGTATTCAGTTAGACCCTAATCAATGAATTCCTGACATAGAGTATCATGGGTAGAACTGGAGATTTGGCGACTGAAAAAGCCTATTAGAACTAACCCAGTGATAAATAGGCATTCAAAAATACTCTAGCTAATAATTCTACAACTAATTAAAACTCTGTATGTAAATTTAATTAATTCTATAAAGTAAATAATTGTGTTGTGTGATATTAAGTCGTGTCCCAGCAAAAATTAAAGTGACCCAGAACCCCATGTGACCAAAAACTATATGCTTAGTTCTTCACGTCAGAGCTCTTCTCGAAACCGCGGTAAAAGTAGGTGCTGAATATCCTGATCGTTTTTACCTATACTTAATCGAAGGAAAAGCACATTGTCGTTATTCTGGAAGCATATATACATAAAACTAGTAGTACCGTGGCTTCCATCGTCGCCCATGGCCATCCAGAATGCGCGACATTAATTACGGTCAGTTTGTCGAATTTTGAATCGCCGAAATCACCACGGTTTATACACACCGTCCCGCAAACCTATGTGTCCCATTGTCTTGGGATATACCTTATGTATGAAGATAATGATTTTTTGATGAGAATGAATCATCATACTGAACTTTAATACTTGTCATCATTACTTGTTTAGAATTGAGACATGGTTTAGTGAGGTGTCTTCATTCTACAAAGGGTGTCTCTCAAATAGGTTTCGCTGAACACAAGTCCTGGCACTTTTAAGGACCCTTGCAAGACACGCCTCATGGATTTAAATAAATATAAGGGGGTAGAGTGATTGGAGATGACTAGAAATTTCACTCGTCTACTAAGAACTTCATGACTTTTTGTGAAGACAATTCATTTATCCTCGCAAATATATTAACTATCTACTCTATTTTGAATGAGAAGGCAGTTTGTTAGCATCTAGAGTCGCAGTTTTAAGCGTCTACTATCAAAGCAGCTTACAGTATTTACAAGATTAACAGGTTCAATCAGGTATTCATGAATTATGGAAAAAAGCTGAGTAAACGAACATCTACAGCCCTGCACGCAGCGGCTAAATAACGCTATCGAATATTCATAGGGGATCATTACGTATCTAGTATCAGTGTTAATCAAGGTAAAGCTCCATCTTTTCCTTGAGTCGCACACTTTCGCGGTCAGTCACCTTCACGAGACAAATTCGGGAAAGTATGTTCGTGTATTTGTGCAATTTGGTGTAGGTTCCAGTTTCCGCAGCTGTTCACGGATATACATTGAAACTACAACAAAAGAGTTGAAAACTTTTCTCGTAGATTTATCATTGACTTAACATTCTAGCTTATCCAACTAGAGAATGTCGTAGCTTTGCAGGACGGCTTTTTTGTTAAATACCCGAAGCCGACTTCGAGCTTTGATATTTGAGGAATTTTGGTTCGATATGTAAGTTGATCAATGATCGTAGTTTCAATTAAATTGATCGAAAAGTTAGAAAATATTGGGGGTTGGAAATAAAAATCATCATTATCAGATCACTGAGCAATCTTATTCTTAGCTCTATATCCTTCAACGATACTTTTCCTGATCTCGCTGAGCTCTTCTCTTCTCCGTAAACTTCCACTTGCCTTTGGGACATTGCCAGCAGTAACTGTCGCACCACGGACCTTTAATTTTTCCGTCGGAAGTTTCGTTATGTTGAGAGGAGCCTGTACGACGTCGTGTAATCCGGGTCTTATCTCACCGCGATCTTTCTTGATCTTCGCCCATGGATCATCCTCACCATCGTCCACTTCGCCAGTCAGACGCTTTCTCTTTCCCTTCTTATTTTTTTTGCCTCGTTTAGACGCCAGCGTCGGTATATCTAATTTCCACTTTACTTGACCGTCTTCATCTACCTCTTCTTCTTCCGCAAGCTCAGCAAGTTCCTGCTTTTTTTCTTTTCTTCTTGCATCTTCAACCCGCCATTCGTCATACATTTTTTGCATTCGCTTTTCGGTCTTCGTGCGTCCCACTTTTAACCCCAATGGATCTTTCTTTCCTCTAGTAGACTTGTTTATTAGGCCACTGACTGGAAGCGCGGCATCCACTCTTGCCGAAAATTCTGACATCTTTTCTCCAGGACGAATGGATGGAATCTGTTTGATATCAGAGGCTTGAGAAGCTTGGTTCTCTTCAGCTTTGGCATGTTGGTTTTTTTTCTTGGACTTGGCATTCTTAATACCATCATCTAATCCCTTTGGCAGCTTTTTCCCCTCTTGAAAAGCCATCAATCGCAAGAAAGCTTTTGGTGTATCATCCTCGTTGGCATTATTTCGTTTTCTTTTCTTACTTCGCTTTTCCCCATTTTCAAGAGCAGAGGTAAATATTCCATTTGATGCGGCCGATTTTGAAACTGGAAGAGGTTTAGCGATTTGAGTCGGTGGAAGGTCAATAGTTGATTTATCAATCTCTCCTTTTCGAGTATGCTTATGTGGCATGATGAGAAATGAAGTACGGCTTAAATGTTCAGATGGAATCTATTTTTCTGGATAGGGATATTTTAAATGCTGTAAATTTATACACACGAATATTCGTAACAAAGAAATAGCTAGGGTCGGATGGTGCAGTTGTGTAGTTGACTGTCCATGAAACTGCCATAATCGCTGGCCTCAGGCTTGAGCCAAACCAAATCTGCTTACCACAACTAGGATGTTCGATGCACGAAGGTTTGAGGCCGTTCTTAAAGC
This sequence comes from Podosphaera leucotricha, assembly GCA_013170925.1. Lineage (NCBI taxonomy): Eukaryota > Fungi > Ascomycota > Leotiomycetes > Helotiales > Erysiphaceae > Podosphaera > Podosphaera leucotricha. The sequence goes on from JAATOF010006973.1 coordinate 7,490, forward strand.
ATATCATCCAAAAATTTCGCGGAGTGGTTTGCATACATTACGGATTAGGTCCTGCTGAAAAAGCCGTCACTGAAGCACATCAGTCGGCGTGGCGATGTGTCGAGTTCAGCTCTACACTGATCAGTGCATTCATAGTACACAGATTAGCCAGGATTTTGCCAGAAGAGAGATCCAATTGATCTTTAGAAGGGTATGACTTGTCACACAGTTCTCGCCCCGGGACTTCGACTCCTATGCCTGAGCCACGAATTCCGCCACTCACAGGACCAAAAGTTACGATTTAATGATCCGAATTCACAAAAACTGTTAAAGATTTCGCATAAAGCAGCCCGACACGAAATCTCTGACTTGTGCTACCTTATTACTTAAATATTTTTGACCTCGTGTTTCCCCATTCAAGCACGAACTATTTTACACTCCCGTGAAAGCTACTCCCTTTTGGCACCACCAACTTTGTCGATTCTGATTATCGCCTAACGATATTTGCAAATTGCTCTGAAATATATATATATAAATAAAAATAAAAATAAACATTCATACGTGACATGTCAAGATCGAATGGAATACACGTGAGGAAAGGAGCTGGTATCAAGATTGCTCGTACATAAACACAATAGATTCACCATGGCCAGAAAATGGTCCTCAGCGGCCTCTAGCACCTTCCAGAGTTGAATCTAGTGTTCTAAAATTAAAAGCTAAGGAAGAAAAAGAGACAAATAATGCACAAGCACCAATTCTTAACTCTTATGTAATCAAGCCAGATGCTACTCAACGTATCATCCAACCAAACACGACTCAATTTCGTACGTCCCACTTGCTACCTTCACCATATCAGATGGTAGACATATTCAAAAACCATGAACATCTCGCAAAAATGTACACCATTGATGAAAAATATGGAGGCACTATTAATGAAATTTTCAACTAAAAATTTAATATTTTTCTAGATTTCTGCAAAAGAGCTCAATTGACAGAAAATGCTCTTCCACTAGCTTTTCCAACGATGCTCAAGTTAACCGCACGTGAGAATTACTATTCAAGCTGTCAAGGCTTCAATTATACAATAAAACAACTGATTAAAAGATTTCAAGATCAATTTGAAGGTGAAGGATATCGCCGAAACGCACTACTCCAATGGAGCAACGTGAATTTTCGAGACTGGCTCTGGGATAATACAGATAAGCCAAAATGTGCTGTATTTAGTAGCATGGTTCAGTATTTGCGACAAATACAAAGCGGCTTAGACCAAGAATACCAGTCTAACTCCGCCCTCTGCAACAAAATAATTACGGCCTGTAGCAATGTTGCTGCATGTAGTCTTGCTATTTTACAACCTGCTACGGAACCAACCAGTTTAATTAATAATATATACGGTGCCATCGAAAATAATGAAATAACTGCAAAAGCTGACAAAATGCATTCAGTTAGTAAGCCCTTAGCTTACTACACGAACCATAAATACTGAGTACAGTCAAGCCACAAGAAAATGCGCTACTTTGTTTACCATAAAGAAGGTTGTTGGTCAACAAAGCACTCGGCCAAAGATCGCCAAGAGGCAAAAGAACGATTTGCTACAATAATCACCGGAACAAAAAGATTTGACTCTTATCTACTTGATTATGAAGGAACTGAAAATGATGAAGATGAGACGTGGCACCACAATGACTCAGACAGTGATATGGAAGCTTTAATTCTCGATATTGATAACATAAATATTACTGACCCTATTCCAGAAAATTTCCATACATCGATCGACTCTATCGCCAATAACCATGCCAAAAATCATTATCAAGAACTCATGAACCGATCAACACTTCATTCTGTTACCCATCAAACTCCCAAATCAACGCCAGAAATAGGCATGACCTCCGAATCATTTCTAATTAGCAAGAGATATACTTCAAAAGAATGGTATGGCATATTAATTGATACTGATGCTTCAACTTCCTCGACAGCTGGCATTGGCCAAGCAGAAGCATATATAAAGAAATTTAATGCTATTATGGACACCTCTACCGCTGGCAATTTTAATGCTCACTTCGGCATTGGTTCTGCAAGCTCAATAGGAACAATCGTCGTAAAATCACCGTTCGGCAAAATTTCATTTCAGGTGACACACCATTTCTTCTATGTGTTCAAGCTATGGATAAACTGCAAGTCTACTTTAATAACCTCAACGACGAATTAATACTTCAGGATGGATCTTGGCTGCTAGTCGTTCGAGTTTTTAACCATCTATTTGTGGTATGGGGCCGGGCATCAACTAGCTATCTTACTGATATCGAATTACGCCAACTGCACCGACGGTTCGGTCATCCATCGGTTAATCATTTGGTCCGCAAGCTTGAAAGAGCTGGACACCAAGATCCCCACCACCGTAGTCTTCTCGATAAAAATCAAAAATTTTCTGAGTATTGCCAAAATACGGTCGATCTCCTGGAGGATTCAAGCTTTTATTAAAAAAAGACACGTACTTCAATCAATTACTAGTAATTGATGTTCTTTTTATCAATAGAGACCCTGTTTTACATGTTGTGGATGAGAGTACTTCTTTCCAAGCAGCAAAGTGACTTACGAATTTATCGGCTTCTCATACATGAGATACACTTCGACTTTGTTGGATAGATGTATATACTGGTCCTCCGGAAGTCCTAGTACATGACACCGGTACTTCTTTTGATGGCGCTGAGTTCAAGCAAAGTGATGCCGCACTTGGGATCAAAATTAAACAAGTTCTAGTCGAAGCTGCTCAGTCAGTAGGCGTCGTAGAGCGCTATCATGCACCTCTCTGTAGGGCATATAAAATAATTACAGATGAACTTAAAAGTCAGAATGTTTCGAAAAATAAACGTTTGCAGTTAGCAGTTAAGGCGGTAAATGATTCTGCTGGTTATGATGGGCTTGTTCCCACTCTACTCGTATTTGGCACGTATCCTCGCTTGGCCAGTACTGACATTCCATCTCTCTCCACAGCCCAGAGAGCGAAAGCTATCAGGCTAGCAATGACTGAAATTGCTAACCTTGGCGCAAAAAGACAAGTTACGGATGTGCTAAGACTGCGTAACGGGCCTCAATCCAATCAGATCCACAGCGCTGCTGTAAGATCACAAGTACTTTTATGGCGTACACATCAGAAGAAATGGACTGGCCCTTTCCAGTTACTTTCTGTTGAAGGAGATACGTGTACAATCAATCTCCCCATTGGGCCTACAAATTTTAGATCTACTGTTGTAATGCCATTTCTACAACAAAATTCTGAAAATAACAACACCTCTGAATTACCAGTACAAATAGATAATTCTGCTCAAAATAGTATCGACACTGCCAACTATCAAGATAATCAAGATGTGCAGCGTATTGACCACTCTCTTCAAAATTCTTCAAGGAATCGACGATCACCTATTCGCTATCGGAATCAAATCGATGTACATGTCGTAGATTTAGCTTCAAGCACATCTGTTCGGCCAAATTTTCATGCATCAAGACTTAAAGAAATCAATGAATTAATGAAAAGAGGAGTGTTTGAAATTTTTAAACATAAAGATCTTCCTGAGGGCACCCGAATTTTTGGAAGCCGATTTGTTGATTAGATCAAAAATGAAGGCACAGAGAAGGTATTCGAAAAACCTAGGTTAATTGTTCAGGCATATAACGACCGTGACAAGCGTTATATACTAACGCAGGCCCCCACTATTCAAAGAATTAGCCAAAGGTTAATACTGTCACTTTCTTTAACTTAAAAAAAATGTCAATTTATTCTCGAGATGTATCTCAGGCCTACACTCAGTCATCTTCAAAACTAGCCAGAGAGATATATATATATATACACGCTCCCAAAGAAATCGAATTGCCAAAGGGTACTTTACTAAAGATAATCCTACCACTATATGGCATTTCGGAAGCCGGTACACTCTGGTTTAAAACGTACCATAATCATCACACGTTAAACTTAAAAATGACGCCTTCAACGTTTGATAACTGCCTATTGTTTAATGCCGATGGGTTAGTAGGCTTACAAACCGATGACACCCTGATTGCATCTACATGTACTCCAAATTTCATGGAGCTTGAGACAAAAGAACTTAAAAATGCGGGATTTAAAGCAAAACCCAGTGAAAAACTTTCTGTTGAAAGAACTCTCGACTTCAATGGATTTAAAATTACACTTCAGCATGACGGTACGCTACTTATAAACCAACTCAAACCAACTAAAAAGATCCAATTACTTGATACCTCATCCTTCACTAGAGGACAATATATAGTACAAAGAGCCAGAGGTGCTTATATTGCCACAATTTCCCAGCCCCGAGCCTCATTCTCTCTGTCCCGTGCAGCTCAAGTCATTCGGCCCACAGTCAGATGCTGAATCGCTTAATAGATGCCTATCTTGGCAACTCGCAGCAAGTGGCCTACGATTTTTCCAATTAGATCAAAGACCCCTTTGTCTAGTAACATTTACAGATAGTTCTTCCGCAAATAATACCGACATGACCTCACAAATTGGCTATGTAATTGTTATCGCTGACGCCAAAAATCGAGCCAATATACTACATTGGCAATCTGTAAAATCTCGACGTGTTACGCGCAGCGTACTAGCACCTGAGCTCTACGCAATGTCCCTTGGGCTTGATGTTGCCGCCACGATTAGATTGTCACTAAATCAAATACTGTCTTATCAAATATCTCTCTATATATGCGTGGACTCAAAGTATCATGGATGAAGAGGTGGCTCACGATGAGACATGTTACATATGGGGATATGGATGATACAATCGATGCTTTGTTATTTAATATATGTTTTGTTCGTAACCGAGCAGGTTTCATAAAGCATAGGTTTATTAGCTTAATGTGTCTCTAATTTAGTTCAGAGAGGACAGGATAGGGATGGGAACTTAGCATGTATATAGCGAAGTCTAATTGACGTTCTTTCCTCCTTACGCAACGTCTTCTGTATCTAACTTATACCCAATATATTCATCTTCTCCTTAGGAAGACCATTATCTTTATTCCGTCTCTTCCTTGGGAAAACCACCTCTACGGCATACCTCTTCCCTTATACAAAGACACTTTCTCTATTTACCTTTTCATACATCCTATCCTCCCCTTTATTAAACTCTCCAGCCTCGTTTCGTACCGTGTGGAAAATTCGAACTCCCGTTCCCGTGAGACTAAGTCAATCTATGACTACCTTGTGAAGCTAGGGACAACACATGAGAAAAGATAAATGGTTGACTTATTAGCCATCCGACAATCTTATGAGAGGAGAGAGATTGCTGAGATTTTGTGGATCAAGGGTAGCAAAAATCCAGCTGACGCTATGACAAAGGAGAAAGCTTGTGATGCCCTACAAATAATGGTCGATACTAACAGGCTGGACATGGAATTGGATGGATGGTTAAGGTTAGAATAATGTTAACAAAGAAGCATTCACTGATGTTTAAATCGATTTTTCCTTTATTCTGTGTCAATGTTGGGAAACTAGTTCGATTAATCACTGATTACTAATCTTCTGGTAATACATGTATATAATTTACAGCATCATGTAGGCTAGAGACTAGACATCAGTAAAAGAGGAAAAGGCCACATCAAGCTGATTTGACTACGCTACAGCAACCTGGAAATAACCCCAACACCTTGGGGTGATGGCTAAATCTGTGACTTCCGAGAATACCCCTATATTGATCCAGACGGGTGATTTATGGTCTAGAGTCTAGCATAAGAGGCCGATTCTCTCGTTGAATTAGGACTGCCAAAAAAGCTGTTAGAAGCTTCAAAAAATGCATCGGTCGACTGAAAAATTCCGTCCCTGAGACCAAAAAGAGTAGAAAAACTTTAATTTCGGGAACTACTTCACGAATTTGCCTCTTTTTTCAATAAACAAACATATCCTGTCATCGAGTTAATCACACGCATTATATTCTATCATCGCGTCGCTCTAGGCGGACCCGAATCACGTTATTTTTTAAAACACCTAGTTTTATCACCTTTAACAGCCACGACGGCCTCAATTCGTCTCAGTAGAGATGCAATCGGTTTCTGACAAGTAATCGCTGGCATACTACTTGCTCATTCTTTCTCAATCCGTTCCCATAATTCCCCGACTCCTCCGTGGGATGTTGGATATCGCCCTCGTGTCCTCTTCAACTCATTCCAGAGGTGCTCGCTCAATCGGGCACAAATCCGGAGATTAGTCATCTTCTTCAAATTTTGTACAGCAAGGTGTAGGCTCAATCGAACGCGGACGATCCCGTGACGCTTTGAATATTATTACAATTCGGTTCTCGCTTGATGTGTTACTAAAGAATTGCATCTTAAATTACCAGCAAGGTATCAAGCAATTATCTAGGTGGTGGTGGTGGTTTGTTCGTTTGCTTCATTCTTTTTTTTCTTTCCAATAGATGGCGTTTATCATAGCTGTCTATTATGTTTTAAATGTTCATTGACCTGTTTCCACTCCCTATCGGCAATAATCGTGTCTCTTGTTTACAAGTTGGGTGATTGATTTCCAAACGCCCGTAGATCATATTTTATAAAGTTTATTTCCCAAAATCTTGATCCAAACGGCGCAAACTCAAGTCATATTTTCATTCGAAAATTCTTTTACGAATCTGAAGTGACAAAACCATCCAGCGTTTGACTCCCAGTATGATATAACCCTCCATTATTTTACAGAGAATCTAAAAATTTCCATCTTGAACAGTATTGACATATGAGACTCACAATACCCAAATAGCTATCAGGGGAGGACGGAAAAATTGCATAGCCAAAGTTTCCAAATATGTAAGGATGAGTGTCGACACATTAAAATTATATATATTCCATGAGAACCAACGGCGTAAATCTACAAACGTACTCCGGTAATATACACGTTTGGTTACCACAGCGTTTTCATGAAAGCATGACCAAGAACGTATCTATCACCTTCACAGGATGCAATCGGACGGGTGGATGTCAGTAAGAATGGCACACCATTTTATTAGAACAAAAGAATCCAGGCAATCGGATTCATGAGATTGGTATTAAACCCTAATTTCAAATGTGATATTCGAAATGCAAAATTATCTTCGTGTAACGTCCGGATGATGCTAGATAGCTAGCTTGTGGCTTTGTAGTATTGAACAATATAATATAGACCAACTATTTTCTACGATAAACTTACGTACATGTACGTAATTGAACAGATATTTTGACGAGGATAAAATTTGCGGAGTTTGGTGTTGTTAAAGAAAACCGCATTAATATTTAATTCATAGCAGAGTAAGGGCGAATAACTAATTGATTAGTCAACAAACGGGAGTTTCCTAAAATAATGTTTATCATTCATCTGGAATTTAGCCCACCCATCAACAAAGAAATGACATTTACTTTTAAACGATATATCGTCAACACACGTGCATTAGAACCTCAGAATTATTTAACTTACAAGTTTCAAGTATTTATATTGACTCAAGGAGATGAAATCATCGACGAATAAAAGCAAAATTCAGAACGACTTGCCTTAAAACCGTCGAAGAGGTCTATATTGTTTTTTCGGCAAAATATTCATCCGTGGTCCAAGTCCCCTGGTCAACATTGTTGACAAATTGGAACGCGTACAAAGAATTAGTTGCACACGTTAAACTCCGTGAGGTGGAGGCAGATTGGTCCTCTCACCGATTAGTGAATTGTTAGAAATGGCTTTTGACCCTCGACTCATGTCGGGTGTATATCCAGATCTGCGAGGGGTGAGATCATCTGCCTCAACGCCATCCTTACGATCCAGAGACGGCAACCCCGCACCACACAGAATGGATGGATCTGGGGGTGGAAATGTGAGAGTTGTGGTGCGAGTTCGAGAATTCCTTCCCCGAGGTACTTATCCTGCTTGTAGGAAGAAGATGATGTCTAATGCGCCATGTAGAAGTCGAAAAAGGTGCTGAGTGTTTAATCTCAATGAACCCTATTAATCAAGCCACGACACTGTCCGCTCCCAACGACATAGATACTACGAATATACGCTCTAAAATGCGCAAAATTGAAGATAGAACTTTTACCTTTGATAACTCCTTTTGGAGCCACAACAAAAAAGATGAGCATTATGCTCACCAGTCGGATGTTTATGACGCTTTGGGGGAAGAATTTTTAGATCATAATTTTGAAGGCTACCATACGTGTATCTTTGCTTACGGACAAACTGGTTCAGGGAAAAGTTACACAATGATGGGTACGCCAGAGCAACCAGGCCTGATTCCGAGAACGTGTGAAGACTTATTCGAGCGTATCGAGGCTGCAAGAAAAGAAACACCAAATATCTCATATCATGTGCGAGTTTCTTACTTTGAAGTATACAACGAACATGTTCGAGACCTCCTTGTTCCAACCCAACAGAATCAACCGCCCTATTATCTCAAAATCCGGGAGTCCCCAACCGAAGGACCTTACGTAAAGGATCTCACCGATGCACCTGTCCGAAATATTAGCGAAATATTGAAATATATGAAGATGGGAGATGGGAATCGAACAGTCGCAAGTACGAAAATGAATGATACTAGCAGTAGAAGTCATGCGGTCTTTACAATTATGCTAAAACAGATCCATCATGACATGGATGCTGATGAAACAACCGAGCGAGTTGCGCGTATTCGTTTGGTTGACTTAGCTGGGAGTGAGCGTGCCAAGTCAACTGAAGCAACTGGGACGCGACTGCGTGAAGGGAGTAACATTAATAAATCCTTAACTACTCTTGGTCGTGTAATTGCTGCTTTAGCAGATCCCAAACAAGGTCGATCAGGGAAGCGAAACAAAGATATTGTACCATACCGTGATTCTATACTAACATGGCTCCTAAAGGACTCGTTGGGAGGAAACAGTAAGACAGCTATGATTGCGTGCATCTCGCCTTCAGACTATGATGAGACTCTTTCGACTCTCCGCTACGCTGATCAAGCCAAGAGGATACGCACTCGTGCAATTGTCAATCAGGACCACATATCTGCAGCCGAACGAGATGCTCAGATTGCTGCAATGGCCGAAGAAATCCGTCTCCTTCAACTTCGTATTTCTGACAGCCGCAGACGAGAAATGGAAGATGGAGAGAAGGAAGATGAAGTTGAAAAATGGCAGGCTAAAGTTTCCGACATGCAGCGTGCTATGGAGGAAAAGGATATGGTTCAAAGTGGAAAAATTCGCAGTTTACAGACAGAAAATGAGGCACTCCGACTACACATCAAACTCTTGCTCGAGCATCACAAAAATCCAATTGAAATTCACAGCAGCACAAAGCATCACAACTCGACGCATCCTGGAAATGATGCGAGAGATAATCAACGACGCAAATCTACGACTGCTACAGAAACACTTGATGAATCAGATGACGAAATTGAAGTCGCGGAGATCTCCCTCAATGAAGAAAAGGCCAACGAGACACGTCTTTATATGCAAGATTTACTGGCTGATTTGAGCATATTGAAGAAAAAGCTCTTTGACGATAAGACCCGTTTCACACATACGTTAGGGGATCGCGTCGACTTATTTTAATTTTTTTTAGAAACGTTGGAGATGATGGGTATGGAGCTAGTGGCGCGTACGGTTACATTTTTTGTGGTTAGATGATGGGCTACAGCGTTGGAGTTTTAAGGACTTGTACCAATAAATTTGTGGTTGTGGATGTTATTATATACCCCTTCAAGTGAATGCAGAGCGCTTTGCCGAGTTGTGTGTATCATTTCGTTATCCAAGTGACGCGCAGAAGTGTCGTATTCCTTTCTACATTTCCATTGTCCTTCTCTCGCACCACGGACGACATGCGCGCGTCCTACACGCTTCTTCGCGCCCCCCCCCCATCATGTCTGACGCGACAGCTCAACGCCCCCCGGAGAAATCTGCCTGACCAGCATGACATGACCCGATGCGGGATCGTCGGCGAGAGACTGGAGATAGCTCGTTCAGTGCACCTCATCCCGCATATTACCGTCCGTCACGCATGTCCGGTCATATCGTCGAATCAATCCATCGATCTATCCCTCAACGTGTTGTTGCTTTTGCTCTTGCTCTTGCTATCGCTGTTGCACTTGCCATTGTACGATGGATGCGATGCCATGAATGGCAGACACGCACCCAGCGCAGGGCTAGAACATGCAAAACTACGTCTACGATACTACTCAAATGTTGGAATCGATCGTGTATCGTGTCTGGGTCATGACTGCTAGCGTTGAAGCGTTTGAACAAGACTTTCAACGTCGTTTAAGGACGAACAGGCTCAGAATCCAAATTCCATCATGGATCTAAAATATTTATTATACAAATGACATGATGAATGCTATGATTAATTCCTTTCCTGACCGAACATATCTTGCTATGTATGTATTCCAAGAATTCGCATCCAGCAGTAGCTAGAGGTATGATTTTTCAAATCATTTACCAAAAGAAAGGAAAGTATAACATACAGTAGTGCAATTGCCCAAGGATACTGGTGGCACTCACTCCCTGGCTCGAATTGAAATATGAGTGTATTAATAGGTTATGTTAAATAAGACTTTGGTCTTAAGGGGGCTCGGGATTGGATACAAACTTTCCACAAGGTTTATTTAGCAGAAGCGAAATCCAGACTTAGATCTTTAACCACTGCAACAGGCCGATAAAATTGATTTAGTAATAGCGTAGTAGCAGCGTGGGATAGGAGAGGCGCGGCGATAGCGAACGTGTGCTAATTTTGCTACAGTTATTTCTCGTTTGGCTTCAACTCAGGCTAAGTTAAACACGTCAAATTCCTGTTGAACTATAGGATGGAGAAAATGAATGGATGAGGTTGCAATTTGTATCGAGTTTTGTTCGCCATAGATCTGCCACACGATCATAGAACGATAGGTGGCATAACCTCAGGAGACATCAGCTTTTGTTCTGATGCCCAAGTTTTTCTTGCTTCATTGTCCACGCAGATCGCCCGAAGGATGCCGGCGAACTGTTCTAGCATTTATATTTGAAGCTTAAACCTTGCCATAACAACATATACATATATATTCGTCATGCATTGCATGATACAAACACCTTGTGATTAAATTTCGAACAAGTTGTGATTTACGATAGTATGGGGAAACGGAAAATTCAGTCCAATTTATAGTGGAGGGAGGAGCTAGCGCGCCGCACGAGCCATGTTTTGCCCGGAATACTCACAACCACTACGCCCCCATGTCATAGATGACGAAACGCGCAACATGGTAAGTTCTCCTTCCTCTCATCGCCACACATGTTAATCTACACAGCCGCCAAAACGACGCCTCTCGAGTGGCTCGAAATCTCATCCCTCGAAGCTTGCCAAGGAGAATAATCTCAGCGCCGCAGAAGAGCAAGAAATTCAGGAAGCCTTCGCCCTCTTCGCCACTACTGACGCTCCTACCGCGTCCACGTCTCGGCGTGCCCGGACACAGAAAACTGCTTCGTCTATTCCCATTACTGACGTCCGCCGAGTATTGACAGCACTTTCCCTCACGCCAAGTCCGAGTGAACTGAGGGAGTACATCTCTATTCTTGATCCAGATGATGAAGGTGTTGCTGAGTATGAACCATTCCTAGCTATCTGTGCACTCAAGATGCGTTCACGGGTGCGGAGTGACGATGATCATCAACGTGAAGTCGACGAGGCGTGGGAATTGTTTGTTAAAGAGGATGAAGAGGACCGGATAACCCTAGATGGATTGAGATCTATCGCCAAAATTCTGGATGAGAAAGTGGCAGATGAATTGTTGAAAGATATGCTACTTGAGGCCAATGGTGGAGCGGGTGTCGAAAAGGGCGTTGACAAGAATGAATTTGAGGAAGTTATGAGGCGAGCTGGAGTGTGGCGATAAATAAGAGCTTCCACTAAGAATTTACATGACCTTCACTTCCAAAAGGCTTCATTAACATACACGTGATGTTATAGTAGTATCTGAATAAAGATAAAAGTTTCTAATTTTTTTAATTGCTGTCATAATCTAAGCCTGAAAACGCCCCATAGAACACTTGCTAATGTAAAAGATAAAATGGTCATACATAGTTTACCCGAAACTTTCCCACCACTCTCCAATTATATCAAAACTGAAGTTTGTACTAATGGCCGCGAGTAATCTTGAACCATCGCCTTGGGTGCCTTGAATCCGGCATGATCAGAATGTTTTTTGTAGAAGTAATTATCGGATTTCGGTTGGAGTTCGGTGGGTAGTTCTTCTAGAACTAATTGTAATATTGCATCGATCGATTTCTGTTTGGAGGCATCTCGATGCCAGATCGAAATTAAATGCGAGTTAAAACGTACCGAGAGACCGACGCCGCAAAGTTGGTCTCCTACATTTAGAATTAATTGGAGTTCAAACCCAGATACGCCTCCATTTTTGCAACTTACCCGGTTCTAAACAGCACTGTAACTTTTCACCGATAGCCATTAGCTGTATTCGAGTCCAAAAATTGGGACCGTTAGCTTTAGGAACACGGAAAGTCCAGCTACCACCGTTGACATTTCGTCTATCTTCCCATATTGGCTGAAAGCCTTGTTTGAATAAGTAGATGGACTCTCGCATTCGAATTTGATCCACGGGTGTGTTATTATTGTATCGCCAAAAGTCCTGTACGGATTCGATTTGTGTTCCTAGTCTTTCTAGGGTATCTTTATATGTTGAGTCATTTGTTCTATTTACGTCTTTTTGTTGTCTGTCAAGAAGTCTGATCAGTGATGGTGATCGGCTGGAATTCCGGTGGATTTTTTAACACACCTATCAAAGTAAATGTTCCAGTAATGTTGTGTCGGTAATGGGCGCATAGCTTTCAACATATTTTTCTTCGCATCGTCTCGTTCCGCTACTCCATCTCCCACACTATTTCCAGAAGGCAGGCCCCTATTATTTGAGATGGCAGAACGAAGAGCCATGATTTAATCGAAGATGTGATGTTTTAGTGTACCTGAGGAGTGCTGGGAGAGAGGACCTTGGATGGCAAACAATATGGGCTTCACGAGAGATATATAAGAGAATGTATAAAGATCATCTCATGGATGCTAAATGCTACGACGAGAGCGGGAAGTGGAATGTGACGAGTGGGGCTTGATTGGTTTCAGGGTGCATTGACCACTTATGATTGATTAATAATGGATGGGGGCATATTCATGTTGCATGCAACCCAAAATCATTAATCGAAGATCCACCCCCGTAGTCTCAACTAAAGACGTCATCCCAACTTTAAATATTCCACACGAGAGAGAAACAGCTAAGCATGCCAAGCGGCTACAAAAGACGTTGACTTCTGCGGAATACCCTGAACTGGCTACAAGATCAAACGACGATATCCTTCAAAGTCATGCATATTACTGAGTGTCGTCATGATTCTTGACGAGTCAGCATTCAATAGTGTCTAGTGAAGTGCTAATTAAGGGTCTTCTGTAGTGGAGCTGGTCAGCGGCGGCCGCAGGGGTCGGTACCTGGCAATGATTAGAGTCCACTTTTATGCCTCGTGTTCTAGAAACTCGCTTAAAAGGGTTACAGAAAGTCTTGCACAAGTGAAAAATGTCCTTGGAAATGTCCTGTCGGAGAGACACGGTGACAATTCCAATGAAAATAAAAATATCCTTGGAATACTTGCAGGAAAGACGTTAGTTACTAAGATATTGGAGAAAACTTTCGACAGAAAATTCATGATGAATTGCCTCAAAGCTGCCAGGGTGACAAAGTTATGGTTCTGCACGTCCATCGGCAGCACAGCCGCATGTTCTCGGGAAAGGTAGTGAGCGACGTTGATCATGTGTATCATGATACAGTTCCTCTCATGGTCCAATGGTATGTTTACGATCTTCAGCTGGGAAAGATTAATAATGAAGCACGTTTAGGATGCATCAAGATGCAATGCAGTTCATCTCTTCCAGGCTCCCAGTCCTAAAACTTGTTACTACAACACAAGCCTTTAAGTTGATAAGAAGAGGTTGCCTTTCAGTGCATTAGGTTAAGGTCTGAAATGTAGATTTCCGACTACACAAAAGACTGAGGCAAGAACTTTCCTGAGATAGAGTCATATTATATGGATGAGTCGGTAAACACTAGTCAACAGTGTCGCCACTGAGACTCCTTGTGTTGTGTGTAATTTTTGGAGATCTTGTGCCTCCATATTTTTATGTACACCTCAAGATACTCGAGACCAACGAAAATAGATGTATCTAATCACTTTATAAATAAACCAGGTTTGTGGTAATGTTTTCAGTCTGGGGCAGTCTGTAGATAATGACAGATGTACTCACGACCTCTCATAGCATTACTAAGAGACGTTCCTTAATAAAAGTACGCTAAAGCAAGCTGACATATCACGCGAACTGTTCAACCTGAATCTGCTCAGATTAATTGATTTTTGGTACTGGTCGGGTCTAGTCTATTGAAATAAATGTTTGTGACTTAATACTTTGGGGAAGACTCTGTCGACAAGCTACGAAAATCTGAAAGACGAAGGTAAAAAAACTCTGATGCATGTGTCATAAATGAATCCTTCGAAATAAAAAACTGTATAGTGACGGTGTTTAGCTGTAGGCAAACTGAGTATGCAGCCAACGAGAAGTAACCAGTAATACCTCAAGGCTACCGAGGACAGCCGGGCCAAAAGACATTGACAGATGGTGTTCATGGCACAGCGTGCTCTGACTAATAATATCATCCCAACTAATTACATTTTAAAGTATATGTATGTAGTCTGTGTTGCATAGAGGCATGATGAAATCAGAAGTGCCAATACAACTGTACAAAATTGCTTTGTGTCAATAAAAAATAGAAAATTATATCTGGCACACGCAGTTAGCGACGATTACTCTTTATGCAGTGTCTAGCGTACTTTCCAAATTATTTTTGACATTTATTTTCCTCCGCGATATCGTCTCAATGCAAGGATATGGACAGCAGTGGAACGTGACTTGGCGATCGTGTAGGCGTGAGGAACGGTCCATTATCCCTGAATTGGTGATAGGTTATGCATATTTGGGATAATTATGAAAATTATTATTATTATTATTATATTTCACAAAGAACTCCTCCCTCCATCCACTTGTCAAGGGTGAGAATGATGTTTTGATTTGCATCTTCGTGGTTTGAAAACAATCTCGTGGCGTCTCGCGCTTCCTTGCTCAATTCCGAGGTGGTCGAGTCAACCTGGTACAATCTGTCTCAGTTCTGTCGACGATTCTTTTCTCAATTAACAACTGACGATTCGATTATCTTGTGGTCGGAGATTTCATCGAGTAATTTGAAAGTAATCTCTTTCACTGGTTCAAAGATACGAATACCCAATTTTGTTAATTAGGGCATGATTAGGAATAAATACAGGAGGGATCCCACATCTACGAAGCCTGAATGTTTCCCAAATTATTGGGGTTTAAGTTGGAACTTCAAGATTTTGTACAATTCAGTGCCACCGAGAAGCCTCAAACATGTTGTGTTGATAAGTAAAGGAAGATGGATAAGTGATATGTGACGATTGTCGATCGATCTGGACATCTTACGCTAAATATAGATAGCTGGCTAATTATTAGTCATACATAAGCGCAAGCTGAGTAATGTCACATCCTTAACTAACACAAAACATTTAAAGGTATAACTTCAAACCTACAACTCGCACACCATGATACATACACATCTAAGTCGTCTCATCACATATATTCTACATAGTTTCCCTACATCGAACTAAATTTCAAGGGAGCAGGAATAACCCCAACTCCATGGCCCAACAGGAATAGTCCCTTTTGCTCATTGTATACTCTGGCATTTTTGAAAAGATCAATATTTTCGGCATTGAACAAACACGAAATCGCTACGTCATCTCTATCTTACATCTGCAACATCCAGCTTATATTAACCACTTATTCATCCAGCATACGAAATAGAGGTGGCAAGGCGTAATCTTAAAAAGTCAAAGAAAACTTTATGATGTTACAGAACTAGGGCATATTCATGTGAATCAATATTGCCCAAAAAAGAGTTCTTTGTTAGTCAAGTCGTTCGTCATCGACAAATCACGATCAAGGCATTCAATAGTGCAGGGAGGGCTTAAAATATTTTGGATATGCAAGTCTTGCGATGGTGAGAAAGAGATTATCAAAGGGATGCACATGGCTCCGGCCATTTCATCTACAGCTTTGCTCCCATAAACGGACGCTAGTCAGAAGGAAATAAAGTATTTTAAGTCTCAGCACTTAGTATGGGTAAATTAGGTGGAATATTTGATATTTATTCAGGGGGGTTGATAAATGTGTTGTCAAACTTAGGTTTTGATCAATGCGGAACTAATGAAAATAAGCAGAGATATACCTCAAGGTTCATCTCATTCTTGAACGTAAAGAGCTCTCGGACAGGTTCTGTACCAGTCTATGTGCAAAGGTTGAGAGGAGAATGGCTCAGACTATTAATAAACCACTACACAATGATCCTCATCTCCTTTTTACTCCGCTCACTATCAGCGCTTCTTTCAACAATTTACATTGCAAAGCAAATACACAGATTAGGTATTCATCAATGAAGATTATCACCCTCTGTGAACTTTGTCTCTGCCTCAAGGCACCTGTCATCGGCTTTTTCCATCGTTGCATATTTTTGCTTGTTAATTTCCCAAGCAACGATCTTTTTCACTTCAGAACCAGCATGATTCATATTGGTAATTTTCATTTGGTGAAAACAACACAATAACCTTCCCGATCTCTACGTCGACTTTCCATACGTTAGCTCCAGTGAGCTCCTCATTTATAGTCATGACGAGCAATAGGGGTCGTTGTTTTTCTGCGGCGAAAATCATGGATCTTTTACAGCCCTTTGAAGTATATTATCATAAATGTCGAAAATAAGGAGAAATACTAATGGGAAGACAGTTCGATTACGGAATATGCGATCCTATGTTAGTTCTTTTGAGTTTACGGTTTTTCGGCTGGCACCTACCAGGCGTTATCTATGAATTGCATTTGTCGATGAAGAATTAAAAAGTCACCAGGGCCTAATAGGACGTTTTACTCACACGTTGACTGTACATTAACTCTGACAGCATCACATTCTGGCTGATAGCTCTATTTCAAACTGGTAGATCATCTGGGAGAGATTTCCATCGAGTATTTCATGAAATCCTACAAACTTTTAAGGTCAGTCCATGTTGATAGATGGAGTCTCAGAGTTGTCGATTCTACTCTCTAGAACTTTACCGCTTTCATGATAGTTCCTTCTTTCCCGTTAATGTTGTACTTATGTTCAGGTGGGAGAATGCTATAGGAGAAGCACCCCATGGGCCAAGGTTGTGGTTTGCTCCTTGAGCTCATTCAGAGATTTAGTCTCCATAAACCATCCAGAAACGTCGATCCCTCAGGAATAATTTGATTCCTGCATCAGATAGTGCGAGTTTCAATCACTTCTTCAGTCTCAAAAAAGTTTGATGAGAGCCATTCGAAAAAACAAACGAGATCTTCGACAGGAACACCTTTGTGAGGTCGACTCGTCGTCTAATTTTTATTCCTGAGGTATACGTGTAGATTCAATGTTCGCTTTTTCAAATATCCCATGAGACTTTCCGTCTCGTTTGTGACGCCTTTATCCCTACACGTACATGTCTAGGTCTATTGCTGTTGTTTTTACTTCATGGTGTATATTATTCAGGAACACAACTATGACTCACTTTTGGCCGCAAAATCAAACAAATAAAATTAACTGGACCATGTTTCTAGTCTTATTTAACCTTTATATCATCCACTTTCTTGAACTTACTCCAAAAACATCCTGTGAGAAACATCAGAGAATTACTTTGTACTCAATACTCAACGTCAGAAAAAAAATATATAATAAAGTGAGAGAAATACAAACACGACGATCTCTTCTACCCTATGTCTTCTCATACAATTTTCATCCGATTCGAATTCCCATCACTCTACGCCTGCTTGATACCCAAGTTGTCGTCTAAGCCGGCGACATAACCATCCTAATAATACCTTCGATTATTAATAAATCAAAGAGTTGCTCGGATCCAATTATTTCTGCGCCCACCTCTCGACAGGTGTTATGGGTTATTAGAATCTTCGTGTATGTAATTGTCTGCGGGATGATGGTTCTGTCCTTTGATGGAACGGTCAATGGTGTGAATAGATGGTAAGTACAATATAAAATGGTTATACTG
>JAATOF010006976.1:0-16309 GCA_013170925.1 Podosphaera leucotricha
AACTTCGGCAACATCGACGGCGATAACCCCGCCGCCGATCGTTACACGGAAGCCCGCCTGACGGACGTCGCCTCCGATCTTCTCGAAGGCATCGACGAAGACACCGTCGCCTTCCGCCCGAACTATGACGGCTCGAAGGACGAGCCCGCCGTGCTGCCCGCGGCGTTCCCGAACCTGCTCGCCAACGGCTCGGCCGGCATCGCCGTCGGCATGGCGACGAACATCCCGCCCCACAACGCCGACGAGTTGTGTGCGGCGCTGCTGCATCTGATCAAGCACCCGAACGCGACCATCGAGAAGCTGGTCGAGATGATCCCGGGTCCGGATTTCCCGACGGGCGGCGTACTCGTCGAACCGCGCGAGAGCATCCTTGAAGCTTACAAGACCGGCCGCGGCGGCTTCCGCCTGCGCGCCAAGTGGGAGAAGGAAGAGACGAGCCGCGGCGGATATCAGGTCGTCATCACCGAGATCCCCTATCAGGTGCAGAAGGCGAAGCTCGTCGAGAAGATCGCCGAGCTGCTGACCGAGAAGAAGTTGCCGCTGCTCGGAGACGTTCGCGACGAGTCCGCGGAGGAAGTCCGCCTCATCATCGAGCCCAAGAGCCGCACGATCGATCCGATGCTGCTGATGGAAAGCCTGTTCCGCCTGACGGAGCTGGAGGTTCGCTTCGGCCTCAACATGAACGTGCTCTCGGCGGGCCAGATTCCGAACGTGCTCTCGCTGCGCGACGTGCTCAAGCAATGGCTCGAGCACCGCATCGACGTGCTCGTGCGCCGCTCTGAGTTCCGCCTGAAGAAGATCGAGCACCGCCTGGAAGTGCTCGACGGCTACCTGATTGCCTATCTCAATATCGATGAGGTGATCCGCATCGTCCGCTTCGAGGACAATCCGAAGGCCAAGCTCATCGAGCGCTTCAAGCTTTCGGAAGTCCAGGCCGACGCCATCCTGAACCTGCGCTTGAAGAGCCTGTCGAAGCTCGAGGAAGTCGAGATCAAGGCCGAGCACGACAAGCTCTCCAAGGAGCGCCGCCAGCTCAAGGAGCTTCTGAAGTCCGACGACCTGCAGTGGGACTGCATCTCGGAAGAGGTTCGCGCCACGCGTGAACGCTACTCGAAGAAGACCGAGCTGGGCCGCCGGCGCACGACCTTCGCGGATGCGCCCGAGATCGACGTCGATCTCGATGCCGCGCTTGTCGAGAAGGAGCCGATCACGATCATTCTGTCCGACAAAGGCTGGATCCGGGCCTTGAAGGGCCATCAGGACGACCTGTCCAAGCTCGACTTCAAGCAGGGCGACAGCCTGAAGCGCGCCGTGAAAGCACAGACGACGGACAAGCTCGTGCTTTTCGCCACCAACGGCAAGTTCTTCACGATCGAGGCGAGCCAGCTTCCGGGCGGTCGCGGCCATGGTGAGCCACTGCGCCTGATGGTCGACCTCGAGGAGAACCAGGATTTCGCCGAGTGCTTCGTGCACGAGCCGGGTCGCAAGCTGCTCGTTGCCTCGACGGGAGGTTACGGCTTCGTCGTCAGCGAGGACGAGGTGATCGCCTCGACCCGCAAGGGCAAGCAGGTCCTGAACGTTGCCGCCGACGAGGAAGCCCGCGTCTGCGTGCCGGTGGACGGCGACTATGTCGCCACCATGGGCGAAAACCGCAAGATGCTCGTCTTCCCGCTCGCCGAGGTCAACGAGATGACCCGCGGCAAGGGCACCATCCTGCAGCGTTTCAAGGACGGCGCCCTGACGGACGTCCGCGTGTTCTTCAAGAAGGAAGGCCTCACCTGGCTAGACGCGGCCGGCCGCAGCTTCACGCTCGAATGGAGCGAGCTGAAGGAGTGGGTCGGCCAGCGTTCTCAGGCCGGGCGTGTGGCCCCGAAGGGCTTCCCGCGCTCCAACAAATTCGGACCGCAGTTCCGATAAAAGCCACGCCGGAGCTGAAATTAGCACAGACCGGGGAGAATGCTCCCCGGTCCGGCTTGCCTCAGGCCCGGACCCCCGTTAGGAGAGGTCATGGGGCGAAGAAAGAGGCCGAGGGGCGTGTTACAGGTTGGGAAGCTCGGGCTTTTTGTGGCCGCCGCCCTGTGCGTCGCGATTGCGTCTGCCGTGGCTCAGGACGCTCCGAGCGCAGCTGCTGTCCCGGAGACCTGCTCCAAGTCAGAGTTCGAGAGCGCCGTCGATCACGCCGCTGAATCCCTGCGCGACCTCAACAACAAGAACCGTCCGGAATTCCAGGGCAAGCTGCGCCAGCTCAAGGAGAAGCGCGGCTGGAACGACAACCAGTTCCTGAAGGAAGCCGAGCCCTTCGTCCGTGACGAGCAGATCACCATCTTCGACGGCAAGACGAACGAGCTTTTGGCGTCGATCTCGTCGCTGGGTCAGGAAGGCGCCAACGCGGCCGAGCCCAATTGCACGATGCTGGGCGAGTTGCGCGGCAAGATGCAGGTCCTGATCGACACCCAGACCGAGAAATGGACCTACATGTTCAAGAAGCTCGATACCGAGCTCACGAAGTAAAAAGCTATCGCTTGTCCACGCGCACCCAGCCGTCAGGGCCGAGATGTTCCTGCGGCTGGTACCGCGTCTTGTAGCTCATCTTGCGCGAGCCCTCGATCCAGTAGCCGAGATAGAGATACGGCAGTCCGAGACGGCGCGCGTACTCGATGTGCTCGAGGATCATGTAGGTGCCGAGGCTGCGATCCGTCTCGAGCGGTTCATAAAAGCTGTAGACCATCGAGATGCCGTCCGAGAGGCGATCGCAGAGCGCGACTCCCGTGAGCGGCCAGGTGTCGATGTGGTCTTCGAGCGGGTGCTCGGGCTTCGCGCGGTACTCGGTCAGAAACGTGCGCACCACGCTGTCCTCGACCATCATCGCGTAATCGAGCACGCTCATGTCCGCCATGCCGCCGTCCGAATGGCGCGCGTCGATGTAGCTGCGGAAGAGGCCATACTGCTCTGACGTCGGAATCGCGGAGACGCGCCGCGCCACGAGATCGCGGTTGCGATCGAGCGTGCGCTTCATCGTGCGGCCCGGCTCGAACTCGTCGACCAGGATGCGCACGGACACGCACGCGTGACATCCTTCGCAATAGGGCATGTAAGCGATGTTCTGGCTGCGACGGAAACCGCCTTTGAGCAGGTTGTCGATCAGCGCCAGCGGCTTGTCGTGCGTGAGGTGCGTGAAAAGTTTGCGCTCGAGCTTGCCCGGCAGATAGGGGCATGGCTGCGGTGTCGTGACATAGAACTCGGGAAAATGCTTTTGCTGTTCCGTCATCCGTAATCCCGTCCTGGCCGCCGCTGGGTCTCGCGTGCGCTGATCCTCATGATCGCGAATATCGAGGCGACGGTGCGGCCCCACGCATAGGATACGAGCAGCTAGTTAACTCCCTGCCATCGGATGAGGATAAGCGAGCTTGCCTTAGTCGATCAAGCATCCGCCGAGGTGGTCGTGCAACCGCCTGCGGATAGGGGAAAAGTTCGCGCTTAACCCTTTGCGCCCTTGGTCTCTGTCTGGCCGTGCGCCGCCGCGGTTTCGATAAAGCTGATGATGGCCCCCGCTACGTCCGCATTTGTGGCGCGCTCGATGCCCTTGAGGCCGGGCGAGGAATTGACTTCCAGCACCATCGGGCCGCGATTGGAGCGCAGCATGTCGACGCCGGCCACGTTCAGGCCGAGCACGGCGGCGGCGCGCACCGCCGTGTCGCGCTCCTCCTCGCTCACGGGCGTTTCCTCGGCGATACCCCCGCGATGCAGGTTCGACCGGAACTCCCCCGTCTTACCGACGCGACGCATCGCGGCAACCACCTGACCGCCGACCACGAGCACACGGACGTCGCTGCCTTCGGCTTCTGCCACGTATTCCTGCACGAGAATGTTGATGTTCGCCGCGCTGAAGGCTTCGATGATGGACTTCGCCGAGGCCTCGGTTTCAGCCAGGATCACGCCCATGCCCTGCGTGCCTTCGACGAGCTTGATCACCACGGGCGCGCCGCCCACTTCCTTGATGACGTCCTCGGCCTTCTTGGGGCCGTGCGCGAACGCCGTCACCGGCAGCCCGATGCCGGCGCGCGCCAGAAGCTGCAGCGCCCGGAGCTTGTCGCGCGAGCGGCCGATGGCGACGCTCTCGTTCAGAGGAAACACGCCCTGCATCTCAAACTGACGCAGCACCGCGAGGCCATAGTGCGTGACGGACGCCCCAATGCGCGGAATGACGGCGTCGTAAAGCGGCAGAGGTTTGCCGCCGTAGCGCAGCATCGGCTTGTTGGACGTGATGTTCATGTGCACTTGCAGCGTGTTGATCACGTCGAGGGTGTGCCCACGCGCCGCCGCCGCCTCGACGAGGCGCTGGTGCGAGTAAAGGCCCGCGTTGCGGGCCAGCATTGCGAAACGCATAGAAAATAGCCTTGTGGCTAAGGGCCTCTAACGTGGGCGCACGCGTGAAATCCGAGCCTGAGGCTGGACGGCGAATTGAGCTTTATTTTTGGCCCTTGCCGGACTTTTCCGCTTCTCCCGTCCCCATGAGACCAGCTGCCGCGGGGGGAGGCTTGGACGAACGTCTGGGAGGGCCCCCGCTACCACCGCCTGGCCAGGATGAGCCGTCGCTTCCAGCCGATGTCGGCGGCGGAGGGCCTCTGCGCTGGGGAGCGGGCGCCGGGTCGTTATAAGGTTGGTCGAGCGGCCCGGGAAGCGGGCTGGCGTTGCCCTCATTCATGGGCCGGTTGCCCCGCTCGGCGAGCGTCTTGAGGCGCCCGAACTGGTAGCCGAGATAGAACGCGCCAGCGGCGATGATGGCGAACAGCACGAGATCGTTGAGCGACATCTGCACGGGATAGCCTCGATCGGGCGCGGCGGATCAACCGAAACCTAGACCGCTTCTTGAGATCTTGCAAAGTGGGAGGGGATTGGCGGGCGATAGCGCCGCAACGCGAGACGCCGACGACGTCCCGGCGCACACGACGCAGCGCCGGAGCTCATACCCCCGCGTGGCAGCCTTTGAACGGATCAGAGGTCGAGAGAAGTGGAGTGGACCGGCGCGTCGCGCACCACGTTCGCGGCCTTCGGCTCGAGATCGCCGTCGGTCTCGGGGTCAATGGAATTATAGGTCAGCCACGCGAGACCGCCCATGGCCACCATGAGAATGGCGATGCCGATGAGCGAACGCTTGAGAAACCATCCGAGGGTCACGGGCCGCACGAGTGCTGCCTGCACCGACGGTGCTTCCTCCATCCCAGCTGCCATGAATATCCCCCAAAAGCGGCCGGAAAGGAGGGCCGGCGGCGCTTCATGCTCCCTGCAAATCTTGGGCTTGCGGACCAGGCTATGATCCGCGCCAAATGAATTTGATCGTTAATGGATGGAAGAGGTTGACCTGCGGGTCAAGCGGCGTTTGAGTCTCTGCCACGTTCCGCCCGCGAGGCGTGCTGCCGCAGCCACGGTGTGGAATGGCCGCGCCTGCGGGCCTGATCCGGCGCTCCGGAGACCGGATGCGAACCGCTCTGGCGGACTATAATGCCTTCATGACGAACCACTTTTGGCATGGACGGGGAGTGCTATCTCGCTGCCTGCGGACGGCTGTTCCGCAGGCGTCGGCGGCCGTCGCCGTTTGCCTCGCGGCATTCACCCCTCTTCCGGCGCTGGCAGGGAGTGACCCGACCCCGTTGGCGCTTAATCAGGCGCCCACGACGGCCCCCTCTCGGGACGCAGTCTGGCGCGCGATTTTTGCCCGACCGACCGCTGCGGCGCCAAACGCGACCGACGAAGCCAAGGTCGCGCTGGGGCGCGAGCTGTTTCACGACCCTCGCCTTTCGGGCGCCGGTCACGCCTCCTGCGCCACCTGCCATAACCCCGAACGCGCCTTCACGGACGGCCGCAAGACAGCGATGGGAGCAGACGGCTCGGTGCTCTCCCGCAATGCGCCCGCGCTCTACGACTTGGCTTGGGCCAGTTCCTTCTTTTGGGACGGCCGCGCGTCAACGCTCGAAGACCAGGCACGCGTGCCGATCCTCGCTCCGAACGAGCTCGCAGGAGATTTCGCCGTCATCGGCGAACGCCTGTCCTCGGATCCCATAATGGCCGAACGTTTCGCATCGGCCTTTCCAGGCGCGCCCGTCGCAAACGAAGCCAACATTCTTTCTGCCCTGGCGGCGTACGAGCGCTCGCTCGTGTCGCCCGAAACGCGTTTCGACAAATGGGTGCAAGGTGACGACGCAGCGCTCTCTGATCGGGAACGCGAAGGATTTGCCATTTTCGTCGGCAAGGGCGGATGCGTGTCCTGTCATGGCGGGTGGCGCCTGACGGACGATGCGTTTCATGACGTAGGGCTTCCGGGAAATGACTTCGGACGCGGGGCATTGCCGAAGGGCACAGCCGGGCTTCCGGAATTCAAAACTCCATCGCTGCGCGAAGTCGCGCGAACCGCGCCTTACATGCACGATGGCTCGCTCGCGACCCTTGAGAGTGTCGTCGCGCATTATTCGGGCGGTCTTGTCATGCGACCGTCCTTGGCGCCGACGCTGGTCCGGGACCTTAAGCTGACGGAAACGGAAAAAGCCTCATTGGTCGCTTTTCTGAAGACGTTATCCAGTGAGCAGAAAAGTCACACCCTGGATGGGACAACTCGCCCCATGCTCAAAAAATGAGCTGTCGAAAGAAAGCACCATAAGCCCACGGATTGCGAAAAAATCCATATTCGCCAGGCAAATCGAAATGTGTGTCGCAGGCAATGCGATGATGCGTAAACGTCTCAGCCCAGAATACTTGCATTGCTTTGCACACGATTGCTTCTTGTGCGCGCTCTGATTCGACGCCACCCTTAGGGTCAAGAAGAAAAGAAAAAGGGACGACTCGCCTCGAGGGTTATGGGCCGCGCTAAGCGGATAACTCCAACTCGGGGTCGAAAATGCTGGAGCTTGTCGTCTCTGTTTGCCTCTTGGAAGACCACTCTCGCTGCAAAGAAGTGAGCTTGACCTATATGGCCGAGAGCACAACGCCAATGCAGTGCATGATGATGAGTCCCGTAGAGATCGCGAAGTGGACCGAAGGCAATCCGAAATGGTTCGCGAAGAAATGGGCCTGCCGTCCGGCTGGACGCTACGCCAAGATCTGATCCGTAAATCCGTCGCGAAACTCGCGGGAAAACGCGGTGAATTCGGCCGGCCGAATTTATCCCCGTTATAGCGTTACGGATGTACGGCCTGAAGTTCTCGGCTTTGGGAAAATGACCGCTCTTGGGCTTTGAAACAAAAGCCTCGCATGCGGTTCACCCGTAGGGTCACACTCGCAACCTGCCCTATGAGCTGTTTGGCGCCGATCCTGCCGATTTCGCGCAGTAGAGGGAGACGCCTGACGCGTCCGCCCGGGAGGGCGGAAACACCGCCTACCGGTTCGTGAGCTTGAGTTCGATGCGCCGGTTGCGGCGCAGGCTGTCCTCGTCGACGCCTTTTTCGAGCGGCTGAAACTCGCCGTGTCCCGCGGCCACGAGATGCTCGGCCGGCACGCCGCGCGTCGCGAGATACTTGACCACCGCAACCGCGCGCGCTGTCGAAAGCTCCCAGTTGGACGGGAACGTGGCACTCGCGATCGGCCGGATGTCCGTGTGGCCGTCCACCTGCAGCGCCCAATTGATCTCGGGCGGAATGGTGCGCGCGAGATCGGCGACTGCGGTCGCAAGCTGATCCATCGCCGCGTAGCCCTCGGGCGTCAACGTAGCCGAGCCGGATGGGAACAGCACTTCGGATTCGAAGACGAAGCGGTCGCCGACGATGCGGATGTCCTTGCGGTCCTTCAGGAGCTCGCGCAGGCGTCCGAAGAAGTCGGAGCGATACCGCTGCAGTTCCTGCACCTGCCGGGCCAGCGCCGCATTGAGGCGCGCGCCCAGATCCTTGATGCGATCTTGGCTGTCCTTGTCCTTACGCTCGGAGGCTTCCAGCGCCTCGTTGAGAGCGGCAAGCTGACGCCGCAGCGCCAGCATCTGCTGGTTCAAAAGATCGACTTTCGCCAGCGCTTCGTTTGAGATGTTCTTTTGCGCCGTGAGATCGGCTTCGAGTGATTGGATGCGTCCTTCCGCGGCCTTGGCCTTCTCGTCGCCGGAAAGCGCGAAGCCCGAGAGCTTGTCCTTCTCCGTCTTGAGGTCGGCAAGCGTCGCCTGCAACGAAGCCAGCTCATCTTCCGCCGAACGCGACTTGCCCTTTTCAAGGGACAGGAGATTGGTCAATTCCGCGATCTGCCGGTTGAGCCGCAGCAGCGCCGTGTCCTTGCCGCTCGCTTCCTGCGTCGCGAAATACTGCGAGATCATGAAGATCGACATCAGGAACGTCACGACGAGCAGAAGCGTGCTGAGCACGTCCACGTAAGCCGGCCAGAACTCGCCGTACTCGCCGCTGCGCCGCGAGCGCCCGCGCGCCATGATCCTAACCTCTCTTCAGCATGCTTTGCGCGAGGTCGCGGAGCACGTTCGTGACTTCTGTCTGTTGCGTCGCCTGTTCATCGACCCACTCGCGCACGACCTTCTGTTCGGCGCGCATCTGGCTGACGAGCTGGTTCACGCCGCGCGCGAGATCGCGCACATGGTCGTCTGATCCGGCGCCGGGCACGCCGCCGAACGAGCTGGCGTCGCCGCCTTTGAGGCCTTTCGAAAGATCCTCGACCGCGCGCTGCATCTCGAACACCGCCGAAAGAAGCTGGCGGCTCGCCTGCTCGGTGACGCTGGAGGAGCCCGGCGTCAGCTCGGTGATGCCGGACAGCCATTCCTCGAGCTCGTTATAGAAGCGGTTGTGAGCGTGGCTTGCCTGCAATTCGAGGAAACCCAGGATGAGCGAGCCGGAGAGACCAAGCAACGATGACGAGAACGCCGTGCCCATACCCTTGAGCGGCGCGGCAAGTCCCGCCTTGAGTTCGTCGAATACGGCAACGGTGCCGTTGCCCGACGTATCGAGCGCGGCGATCGCGCCGCCGACAGATGTGATCGTTTCGAGCAGGCCCCAGAACGTACCGAGCAGGCCGAGGAACACGAGCAGCCCGACCATGTATCGGCCCGTGTCGCGCGCTTCGTCGAGGCGCGAGCCGATGCTGTCCATGATGGTGCGCATCGAAACGGTCGAAAGCGAGAGCGACCCGGTGCGATCGCGCAGCATCGTCGCCATCGGCGCCAGCAGCACGGGCTGGTGCCCGCTTGCGAGGCCGGGGTCCGAGACACGGAACGCGTTGACGAAGCGGATTTCCGGATAGAGGCGGATCACCTGCCGGAACGCGTAAATGATGCCGATGGCGAGCACGCCGAGAATGAGACCGTTGAGGCCCGGATTGCTCATCAGGGCGACGGAGAGCTGTTCGTGAAGGATTGCGCCGAGGAACGCAACGAGCGTCAGAAACACGAGCATGCGAACGAGGAACACGCCCGGTGGCGTCAGCGATTTGTGCATCGATGCCGAGGTCACATCGGGTCGCTTACGTGCCATTCCAAGTCTCCGGCCATGCACTGAGGGTTCGGCGTGAAGTCGCCCGGCGTGTGAAGTCAGCCGAGTTCAGCGCCCGACCATAACCGAACCCCATGACACCGGAAACGGGCAACATCGTGCCGTGCCAGCCCGGATTCGGGCCATTTTTTGGCACCGTTAAATTCCAGGCCGGAGGGACACCCCCATTCAACGGTCAGAACTCAGAGGAAACTCTTGAGCGCGGCCTTGAGCTGGGGAGCGAGATCTTCGCGTTCGAGACCGTAGGCCACGTTCGCGAGCAGGAAGCCGATTTTGGAGCCGCAATCATAGATGTCGCCGTCGAAGCGCACGGCATGGAAGGCGGAGTTCGGCATTTCGCTGAGGGTAATCATGGCATCGGTGAGCTGAATTTCTCCTCCCGCGCCCGGTGTCTGCTTTGCGAGCAGGTCGAAGATCTGCGGCTGAAGAATGTAGCGTCCCGTGATGTGGAGGTTCGAGGGCGCGGTACCTTTCGGCGGCTTCTCGACCATCTGGGAAATGCGGCTCACTTTCGCTTTCGCATCTGCAACACCAACGATGCCGTATTGATGCGTCTGGTCCTCAGGCACCGGCGAAACCGCGATGAGATTGCCGCCGGTCTCTTCGTAGGCGTCCATCATGTCCTTGAGGCACGGCGTCTTGCCGTGATGGAGCATGTCCGGCAGGAGCAGTGCGAACGGCTCGTCTCCGACGATATCGCGCGCGCACCATACCGCATGCCCGAGGCCGAGCGGCGCCTGCTGGCGCGTGAAGCTCGTTTGCCCTGCGGCCGGAAGTTCCGAAAGCAGCTCTTCGAGCTCGCGCGTCTTCTTCTTGCCCGAGAGCGTCGCCTCGAGTTCGAACTGGTGATCGAAATGATCCTCGATGCAGGCCTTTCCGCGTCCCGTAACGAAAACGAAGTGCTCGATGCCCGCAGCCTTCGCCTCATTCACCACGTGCTGGATTACCGGTTTGTCGACGACCGTCAGCATCTCTTTCGGCACGGCTTTGGTCGCCGGCAGGAAGCGAGTGCCGAGACCCGCGACAGGAAACACGGCTTTGCGAATGCGCTTGGCTTTGGTCATCAGGATACCGATGTTGCTTGGGAGGAGGGTTCGAGGGGGTAGGTAGTGAGGCGCTGCCTTTATCCGACGCCGCGGGGGCGGCTAGCAAGCCCGTAAGCGGAACAAAGGATAACCCGCGCTACAACCTTTGACGCCCTGGCGAGTTCCCATCTGAGTCTGGCTTTTTCACGAGGCAGGAGCCCCAAAAAAGCCCTGAATCGCGCACACGTGAGAAGGGGTTTGCCCAAACCTGCCCCTCGAATGACGCCGTTGTCCGGCGCCGCTAAGGAAGCGAGAGACTTGGCACATCACACTTCATATACGCGCCGTCGACCGACCATTTGCGATACCCGTTTGCCGGCGGCGATGCGCTTCGCGACAGCGTGGATATTTGCTCTCGTCCTCGCGGTCGCCTCGGCCCCGGCCTACGCCGATGCGAAGCTCGATGCCTGGATCGAAGGGCTGTGGCCGGAAGCGCAAGCTGAAGGTGTGTCTCGCGCCACCTTCGACAAAGCGCTGCGCGATTTTCAACCCGATTTGAAGCTGCCGGATCTCGATCTGCCGGGTCGCCCCTCGAACGATGCGAGCGGCCAGGCGGAGTTCACGCGCGCACCTGCCGACTATCTCGACAAGGCTTACCTCGCGCGCCTCGCTGGCACGGGGCGGGACCTCGCCGCCAAGCACAAGGACACACTCGCGAAGATCGAGAGCGAGCTCGGCGTCGATCGCTACTCAGTGCTCGCGATTTGGGGCCGCGAGACCGCCTTCGGTCACCACAAGTTGCCTCACGATGCGATCAACGTCGTCGCCACTCAGGCATATCTCGGCCGGCGCAAGGACATGTTTCGCATCGAGCTGCTTGCAGCATTGAAGATGCTCGAATCCGGAGTTCCCCGATCGCAGATGCGCGCATCCTGGGCGGGCGCGATGGGGCTCACGCAGTTCATGCCGAGCGAATACTTCAAGCACGCGCATGATCTCGACGGCGACGGCAAGACCGACATCTGGAATTCCGTGCCGGACGCGCTGGCCTCGGCTGCGAGCCAGCTTAAAGGCAAGGGCTGGGTCGCCGGACAGACCTGGGGATATGAAGTCAAGCTCACGCGCGAAGCGGACTGCGGCTACGAAGGCCCGACGCAGGAGCGCACGATCGCCGAATGGGCGAAGCTCGGACTGAAGCGCGCCAACGGCCGTCCGTGGACCGACGCACAACTCGCGCTCAGCGCTTACATGATGAGCCCCGCTGGCGGCTACGGCCCATCATTCCTGGTGCTCGAGAATTACAAAGTCATTCGCCGCTACAACATGTCGGACCTCTACGCCGTGTTCGTGGGAAATCTCGCCGATCGTATCGCGGGCGGCGGAGATTTCGTTACGCCCTGGGGTGGCACGGGCCCCCAGAAGACGCGCAATATCGAGGAGATTCAGGAGCGTTTGCAGGCCGCCGGATACGACGTCGAGAAAATCGACGGCAAGGTTGGATCGAACACGCGCAAGGTCATCGGTCTCTACGAACGCGCCAACAACTTGAAGGTTGACTGTTGGCCCTCCGATGCCGTTCTTGGTCACGTGCGAAAGACCGCCTCGCGTGAGTCGAAGCCGTGACAGGCAATATTCGCACCTGAAACAAGGTCGGAAAGGCATGCGCGCGCGCCCGACGCTCCTGCTCGCAGCTCTCTTTGCCGCCGTGCTCGCTACGGCGATGCCTGCGTTCGCGCAGGAGGATCCCGCCGGCGCCAGCTTCATCAATCCGTTTCCGCCGAATGACACCTACAACATTGTCATGATCGGCGACGATCTCGCCGAAGGGCTGCTCGGCGGCGCGCGAGAAATCTTTCAGAAGGACGCCCGCGTCGTCATCCGCAATGTGCCCCTGTCGCTCGGCGGCCTGATGCGCCGGGACTTCGACGAGAAGCTCATAGCGCTCGAGGAAAGCCTGAAATCCGATCCTCCGCAGATCGCCATCATCATGATGGGCGCCTGGGACCGCGTGTCCGTTCGCGAGGCCGCGACGGGCAGGCGCGTGATGGTCGGCACTGACGGTTGGCGCCGGGAATATGCAGCGCGCAGCGACCGCCTCTTGAAGATGTTGAAACGGCGCAACGTCGCCGCCTATTGGCTGGGGCTGCCCAACGTGCGCCGCTCGGACGCTGACGACGACGTCCAGATGATGAACAGCCTGCTGCGTGAGCGCGCCTATCTCAATGGCGCGAAGTACATCGACACCTATGCCGCATTCATCGATGAAAATGGCGGTTACAGTCAGTACGGACCGGACGTGACCGGCAAGATCCGCAGGCTTCGCGCTGGCGACGGCGTTTACTTTACCTGGGAAGGCAATCGCAAGCTGGCCTACTTCGTCGACCGCGAGCTGCGCCGCGACATCACGCAGGCGCGAGCCGATCGGGCCATCCCACTCGATGGCGGCGAAGACGAACAGGCCAAGATCAATCCGGAGAAAGTGAAGCAGGACAATTCGGCTGACGCATCGGGTACCGCAGGGCGGGGGCCTGACGCGAGCGCCGCGCGTATCCGCGAGGCTGAGGCAAGCGGACCCGGCGATCAGAAGGCAGACAACGGCCGGATCAATCTCCGCATCGTAAGCGAAGGCGGTCGCGAGGAGGTTGTGACTCTCGACATCGTGCGCCCTGCGATCCCAGCGTCTGTTGTCGCGCTCGTCACGCGCAGAGAATCACCCGATCGGCCTTCTCAGCTCGGCGAGTCGGTCACCGATCAGATCCCTGGAGGATTGACGGTGATGAGCACGGTCTCGCTTGCGACGAGTGCGGGTCAAGCGGGCGGCAAGCGCAGGCTGGCGCCATCACAGTCACCTTACTTCCGCGTGCTTTTCAAAGGCGAGCGCCTGCCGCCGAAGCCGGGCCGCGCCGATGACATCTCATGGCCGCGCCCTGCGCCGCCGCCGGAAGCCGCTTTCCTCGATGCGCCGGAGCCTGTCGAAACCGGGGCCACACTCGCGTCGGAGGACAAGGCCGATCCCGCGCAGCGCCGCAAGCAGCGCAACTAGACCATGATCGCTTCGGACCCGGTCGCTCCGATCGCTGCGCCGCCTTTCGGGCGCGGCGTGAATCGGCAGCGCCGAGGAAGCCCGAAGCGTGGATCATAGGTCTCATCAAAAACTAGTACGCGCTCTAGCGCTTCCTAAAAAGGTCTGAGAGGAAAGCCTTCCCGCGCGGATACGCGAGAAGGCCCCAAACACCTCAATCAAGGTCTGAGATTTTGCTCGGGCGGCGGCGGCTGCGCTCGGCGCGCGATGCGCCGTTCTTCTTGTCGACCAGCTCATCAAGCCGGCGGTCGGCGGCATCGAATGCGTCCCTGAGCGCGATCTTGAGATCTTCCTGTGCCTGCCCGACGGTGGACTCGTGCGTGACGATCAGCGGGCTGGCGCCTGGAATGCCGATGTCGATCTTGATCTCGTAAGTCTTTCCCTTGTGCGAGTGCTTATGAGGTGCCGCGACAACGACACGGCAATGGGTCATGCGATCGAAATGTTTTTCGAGCTTGGCAGCTCGCTCCGCGATTTTGGCTTCGATAGCCGGGCTTTTGTCTAATCCCTTGAAGGCGATTTCGAGCGGAGTGTTCATGGACACGTTCCCTTCTAAGCATGCTGCTCAGAGCAGCACCACCTAGAGATATTAGACCTCGAAACGGAGGCATCAAGGCCGGAAACGACAACTTGTCGCGTCCGTCCGTATCCTTCCGGAGATTGGGAGATGCGGCCGCGCCCGCCGCGCTCGATCAGGCGGATATGCAAGGCGGGAGAAAAATTTAGCCGCTGCAGCGGTGCACGCTGCAACGGCTCTTGATGTCGATCTGTGCGCCCGCTCAGCGCGGCAGCGTGGTCTTGCCCATCAGGAACTTGTCGATGGAGCTTGCGGCCTGGCGGCCTTCGCGGATCGCCCACACGACGAGAGACTGGCCACGGCGAACGTCGCCTGCCGCAAAGAGCTTGCCGTTGCCGGGAAGCTTGTAGTCGCGCTCATTCGCATCCACGCCCTTGAAGCGGCCACGCGCCACTTCTCCGAGGCCGAAGCCCGAGAGCACGCCGCCGTCCGTCGGACCCGAGAAGCCCATTGCGAACAGCACGAGCTCCGCGTCGAGCGTTGCGTCCGAACCTGGAACCGGTTGCAGCTTTGTGTCGACGTGCACGTAGTTGAGCTTTTTCACGCGGCCACCTTCACCGGAGAAGCCCGTGGTCGACACGGAGTATTCGACGTGCGCGCCTTCGGCCTGCGAGCTCGAGATGCGCAGCTTGAGCGGCCAATTCGGCCACGAGAGAGACTTGTCTTCCTTGACCGGCGGCTTCGGCATGATTTCGAGCTGCGTCACGGACTTCGCGCCCTGCCGGATGGACGTGCCGATGCAGTCCGAGCCCGTGTCGCCGCCGCCGATGACGATGACGTGCTTGCCCTTGGCCGAGATCTCCTTCGTGCCGGGAAGCTGCGGCTCTCCCGCCACGCGGCGGTTCTGCTGCGTCAGGAAATCCATGGCGTAGTGGATGCCGTCGAGATCGCGACCTGGCGACTTGGCAAAGAAGTTGAACGGCGTTTCGGAGCCCATCGCGAGCAGCACGGCGTCGTGCTTCTCCTCGAGCTCTTTCGTCGTGATGTCGCGCCCGACGTTGACGTTGCAATGGAAGACGACCCCCTCGGCCTCCATCTGCGCACGGCGGCGCGCGATGATGTCCTTTTCCATCTTGAAGTCGGGGATGCCGTACACGAGGAGCCCGCCCGGACGCGCGCTCTTCTCGTAGACATGCACCTCATGGCCGGCACGTGCGAGCTGCTGCGCGGCTGCGAGTCCAGCAGGACCCGATCCGATGATGGCGATCGTCTTGCCCGTCTTTGTCTCGGCTGGCTGAGGCGTGATCCAGCCCTGCTCGAACGCACGCTCCGCGATCGAGTATTCGATGGTTTTGATCGTCACCGGCACGTCGTCGATGTTGAGCGTACAGGAGGCTTCGCACGGTGCCGGGCACACGCGCCCCGTGACTTCAGGGAAGTTGTTGGTCGAGTGCAGGTTTTGCGCCGCCGTCTTCCAGTCGTTGCGGTAGACGAGATCGTTCCAGTCCGGGATCTGGTTGTTCACCGGACAGCCGTTGTGACAGAACGGGATGCCGCAATCCATGCACCGCGCGGCCTGGGTTTTGACCTCGGGCTCCGTGAGAGGAACCACGAACTCTTCCCAGTTTTTGATGCGAGTTTCGACCGGCTCGTACTTGCGATCCGCGCGCTCGAACTCAAGAAATCCGGTCGGCTTGCCCATGATCCGCTCTTCTTCCTTTTATGCCTGCACGCGCTCGGTTGCAGCCTGCGCCCTTGCCTTGGCGAGCTCAGCGAGCGCGCGACGATATTCGGACGGCATGACCTTCTTGAACTTGGGAACGTAGCCAGCCCAGTCTGCAAGGATCGCCTGCGCCTTCACCGAGTTGGTGTAGTGCGCATGCCGTACGATCAGCGCATGCAACCGTTCGAGATCCTGCTCGCGCATGTCGAGCATCACTTCCGCGAGTTCGCGCGTCGCTGCACCGTTGCCCTTGGTGAGCTTTTCCATCAGCGCCGAATCCGGCGTCAGCATCTCGAGCTCGACCATCTCCTTGTTGAGACGCGTCTCGAGATCTCCTGCCTCGTCGAGCACGTAGGCGATGCCGCCCGACATGCCGGCCGCGAAGTTGCGTCCCGTCGGTCCCAGCACCACGACAACTCCGCCCGTCATGTACTCGCAGCCGTGATCGCCCGTGCCCTCGACCACCGCATAGGCGCCCGAGTTGCGCACGGCGAA
>JAATOF010006987.1:0-19921 GCA_013170925.1 Podosphaera leucotricha
CATTGGTAACCACATTCATGCCTGAGGCCCAAGTGCTGATTTACGTGAGTCCCTGAGACGGGACGTCACACATAGTATACGTTCACAATGTACACAATCCGCCTCCTCTCTCACAGCAGCAGAAATCTAGGGATCCTTAAAACAATCCCAGAACTTTTCTCAAAGGATGGTAAACACATCCACCTAAATCATCCCAGATGGAGAGGGTGTGCAGTACTAACCCACCATAACCTAGCTGAAGTCTTGATCGAAATGTTAGGGTCTACAAATATGGAACTAGTTCTCCCGAAAGGAATGATAACCTGGAAAAGCAGGGAAAGCTAGAGCATGCTTTACTTTGTTTACCTTTCTATGGAACTCGAACATACAGTTACGAGCTGCCAGTCAGCTAACAATCTAGAATCATCTCTACCCAGCTTCTAATCTAACCCAAGACAAAAGAAGAACAAGAGTTCAAAAAATAACACTAAAAGCTAAACCATCCAGCTATCGCCGGATCGATTGATTTCGTAAGTCAACAGAGCAAGTCCAGATATAAAATCAGTGAATTGTTGTAATCTGAAGAAAATATCTATCTATGATGCTTGACCATCTGCCTATATACAGATTTATAGCAATTAAAAGTACTGGTAACAATGTCGCATTTCCCTTGCGATTGTCTCTTCTGTTACTGTTCCAAAAATAACCATCTTCATCTGTTGAAACAATAATACTACCCGATACACGACTACGCGCTGGCATAGCCAGTGCATCAATCCCGTAACACTAGCTTCGCCAAAACGTACTGGAAAAAAGAGTACTCTGAAGCCATGAAAGAAGCACGAAAAGCAAGGAGATATTTAACCAAGTACAGGAACGAAGAAATTTGTGTCAAGTACTAAAACGCCAAAGTAAGAAAGCCTAAGCCATCAGATGGAGAGCAGTAATTTCCGAGACAACAAATGGCCCCCCAAAACTGTGGATACTAACCAAGTGGGCAAATAAAACTCCCGAGAAACGATACAGACTTCCTCGGGTTTTTAAAATCAAAAATGGAGAAGAAAATATCTATAGTAATGATGCTGACAAAGCTAAGCTCATGGCGCAACAATTCTTCCCAGAACCTGTCTAAGCAGATATCCAATACAAAAGAGGCACAATCTACCCTAATGAATTAGACACCATACCTCTTACAGCCACGAAGTTGAAGTAGAAGAAATTCTCGGAAAGTTCGCGGCCAAGAAAGCCCCAGGCCTTAATAAGATCCCCAACGTGCTACTGAAGAACTGCCGGAAGCCTCTGGCCAAAAATCTCATTGACCTATTCAACAGCTGTCTTACAAACGAATACCATCCAACTGACTTCAAGGAGTCCTTGAAGGTCGTGCTAGAGAAAGCATAGAAGCCTACATACGACACTCCACAGTCATATCGACCAATAGCTCTCTTGAATACTACAGAAAAACGTCTCAAAAAGCTTGTAGCCAGCCGGATCTCAAGCGCCATCCAAAGACACAAACTTCTTCCAGAAGAACAGATGAAGGCATGCCCCAACAGGTCCACGATATTGATAACCAAACAAATCTATTTTAACTATTCTCAGCCTCGATATCTCTGGTGCATTTGATAACGTATCCCATAAAAGACTCACTCACAACATGAAACTAGAAGGAATATCTAAATGGATCACTAACTTTAAGAATCTCTCCTGGAAGAGAGGACTACTTCGATAGTTCTTGGCTCGTTTCAGGGAGATAGGATTAAAACGAGAAAAGGGATACCCAAAGGATCCCCCCATTCTCTTTTCCCCAATCCCCCAGCGGACAAAAGAGAGCCGGAAAATAGCCGCACTCTAGGAGTGGGCAGAGATCTTGGAAAACCCAAAAAAAACCAACGCTCTTGCCATCGAGCTCCGGTAGATCCCAAAATCTGGAAAGTAGCAATCCTTTTTCATAGACGCCTAGACAGGCAAATGGAAGACGAAGTTTGAGGAGACACCTACAAACATTCACAAAATCCTGAGCAGGGCCCAGAGCAGTATTGCTATGCAATTAAGAAGCAAGCACATAGGCTTCAATTTATAATTGCTCTTTGACTTTTATCATCTCTATATTCGAAATCAGGATAGCCATCGGTATAATTTATTCACAAGTATTCGTGGTTGAATATAAGTGTGGATGGGATGGTAATTATGAAACGAAAGTTTCTAGTTGGGGTGGTCAGTCAAAGTGCGTTATCTCAGGCCGCTCATGTTATGAGCGGGGGACAGTAAAATCCCCCAACTTTTTTCAGGGATATTTATATTTAATACTGCTCACACAACATCCACGATTACTCAATTTCCAACCATGCCTTTGCTCTCAAAAAAAGCTAGAATTGCTGCCGCCGTCAAGGATTTCCAAGAGGGCAAATTTTCTTCTAAACGTAGGGCTGCCCAAGCTCACAGTATCGATCACAAAACCTTGGCTGCTAACCTTGTGGCCACAACAAGGTTCTTACCGACGCTCAGGAAGAAGCCCTCTGTCAATACTGCAACCGGTGTATACGGATGAATATGCATCCAAAACTGAAGGATGTTCATCGAGCTGCTAACAGCCTCCTTGTTTG
This sequence comes from Podosphaera leucotricha, assembly GCA_013170925.1. Lineage (NCBI taxonomy): Eukaryota > Fungi > Ascomycota > Leotiomycetes > Helotiales > Erysiphaceae > Podosphaera > Podosphaera leucotricha. Next base: position 2,586 of record JAATOF010006987.1, read on the forward strand.
GCTGGGTCTAGCAAACGAGTCTCGCGTATGTTTGCTCCCAGGTGGATGAGGAGGAATCCACAGTTCAAGATTCGTAGGAGCAAGAAGCCTCCTGCCGCACTGAAAGTAGCCGCAGAAAAGGGGGGAATTGAGGAAGATTTTAACCGATTCAGGGATGAGCGTAGCGCAAAAAAATCAAACCTGAAAACATCTGGAATTTTGATGAGACTGGTTTTCGTATTGTTTGCTTAAACGGTCAGCTCGTTTTACTATGGACTGAGCAAAAAGTGGTATATTTGATCGATCCAGAGAATAGGGACTATATTACTTGTATAGAGGCCATCTCTGCCAACGGTAAAATAATACCCCCCATGATTATCCTCTCTGGTGCGCTGCTCCTTGAAAAAAAAATTGACAACAATCTTGATAATAGTACTCTGTTCGCCATGACAGAATCTGGATATACGAATGATTTACTTTCTTTTGAATGGGTGAAACATTTTGACAAACAAACTAAGCCTAGTAATCCAGGAGAATAGAGAATGCTCGTGATAGATGGCCATGGTAGCCACCTAACTCTTGAATTTGTCGATTATTGTTATAATAATAAAATTCTGCCTTTTCTTCTCCCCCCACATTCAACGCACCTGCTTCAACCTTTGCAAATTGGTGTATTTCAGAAGTACAAGTATTACCACCAAGATTGCACCAAGAGTGCTTGTACGACTCCATTAGGTGAGGTAGTTACGAGTTTGATAAAATCGACTTCCTTAAAGTTCTGCAGTGTATGAGAAATTTAGCTTTCAAAAGGAGAACTATTTGCTACAGTTGGAAGGAGTCTAGGCTACATCCATTTAACCCTTTCAGGGTTAAATGGAGGATGCTGGAACTCACTGCTCCCGAACGGGCACAAACACCTCTTCCTTCTCACGGGATTGACTGGAAGACTGTAACTGAACCTAAACGTAATCTTGCTGATATCCAAAGGCTTAATTGTTACATCCCTGGCGTATTCTGGCTGACACTTAAAGGTTCACTGATTATATTAACGGAAGAATCATTGATGACGCATTCGAGAATACTCCTCTAACACCCTTAGTCCGCCGAGCATTCTTAAAGCGTGAAAAGGCCATACAACCACTGTTATTGAGTGGTAGTCTAGCAGAACAAGAGCTAATTGAAAGATCCGAGAAAAAACTGGAAAAAAAAAAGGAAAAAAACGCCAATAGGGTGATTCCAAAATATGGGGCAATAGAGGCTGGAGCTGCTCGACTCAGAATTGCAGAGCGCAATAAATAGGAAGAATCACAAGCTGAAATTGATAAAAATCGACGTTAGGAAGTAGAGCTAAAGCGAATGCAGAAGTGATATCGAGCCATTAAATCCGAGGCATGGAAGAAGAATGGAGAGTGGTTGACACGTCAATGGTGGAGGAAGACTTATACAGCTTGCTTGCCAGAATTGCTACGTCAAACTAATTTGAAATTGAGTAAAATTTCATGAAATTCTAATGTTTGAATATACATGTTACTGTAATAGAGAATTTATCTCGTTGAGCCTATGGTGCACATTAAATAGTAATATATTTTTGTCATTCTCAGCATACTCGTGCTCAAAAGATTTAATTAAATTTACTATATTCCACTTATAAAATGAGAAAATTTAATTTATTATAATACATTAGAAGACTATGTGTTGGTTTTGTAAAGTTAGAGCGGAAGTAGCTTAAGTCATGAAATTATACTAGTAGAGTTTTTGCTCAATTTTGGTATCTATAATATAGTTTCCACACCAGGAAAATACATAATAAAATTACTGATTCTGAATTTATGACATCTGAATAGAGCAATTGCAAAATTTCGAAAAATTTAACGATGTTGTGTATCTTCAATAGCAATATTTGAATGGTGAGTTTTGGTGCAAAAAGTTGGGGAATTTTGGTGTGCCTGAGGAAGTCAGGTCGCATCATCGGAGGAGCAGAACTTGGAGGAAAATTAAGTATATTTTAGCCTTATTATTCAGGTGTCAAATGTGTTTTCAACTTTGCTAGCTCCCACGCTAGCAGGGTAATATCCCTGGAGCGAGATCTGTATCCGCTTTTACCAACCTTCAATTTCTACCGTGGCAACAGTGTAAGCCCCACGATTATATCTGATGCTAAGCGATAATATATATACCCACAACATCACATCATTTTTCATGTTACACACTTTCAATCTTCTCAACAACACATGAAGGAGTTGGCGGCTTGTTCATCGATGTCAAGAGAGCTTGAAATGTTTCAATTGTTTTTAAGAGCATGTTGAATGTTGTGAAGGCACATGATATGGAGAAGTCAGGAGGCTGAATGTATACATGTAATATAAGTAATTATATTATTAAACAACGTGAAGTGTTCGCTGGTCTTACTCTTACGTTTAAGGGTTAGAGTAACTATAGTAGGTATGATAACTTCATTTTTAGCGACGGTCCTCCTCCGCGACCACCTTTGCCGATCTGTTTCGATGATGGGACTTTGTGTTGGGCATCAAGTCATATTTTAGCCTTTAGATAGTCCAATCTAAATTATTCGTCGACAAATACGTCGTCAAACTATGACGTGCGACAAGATCAGGTCTAGCTCTAACGATTCGATAACAAGCTCCCGTGGTGTTATTCCGATTAAGGTTTATAATTTCGAGATTCTTTTGTTACACATCATTCTATTCGAGCGTGGACTATTATAATACTTCCTGGTAACCACGAAGTTGAGGTTAAACAGTGAGCTTACACCGACCACAAAGGCCAGGTAAGAAAGAAGTAATGGGTGCACAAGATGACAGGTACGTGTAGGCGCGTAGGTTTTTGCTGTGGGCCAAATTGTGAAGAAGAATCTTGGTTTAATGATAGGACGATGTATAATCTATCACAGTTATCCATGTACATGTAGTGCCAGGAATGCTGAGGTCATAAGTGTACACAATTCGCATGGAGTTTTAACGTTCAAGCCCCTTACAACGTGTAGAGCGCCAGCTAACACCTATTAACCTACCAAATTTGAATAAACCATCACTATCTACAGTTATTGAATTTTGATCACATATTTTATCGAGGTAAATCGTGATTGTTGGAACCATATGTCCCTATTTATTCGCAGAACACGCAATGATAGCAGAGAACACGAGGCCAATGGGCCTAAGATACATCTATACGCCTAATACAAAAAGCCAATGCCAGAGAAATCTTTATCCAAGTGGATGAAACAACTTTTTATGATATTGAGGAAGTTCGATTACCTACTTCACCCCTATCATTCATACATACTAAACTAAATCGATGGTCGGCGTCAAGATTCAGACCACAATGGTTCTTCGCGTACTCTTTCAAACGTGAACTGCTTTGGTCTACAATTTCCGTACATAATGAGTAATCTAACAAGAAGATCTTTAACACAAAACTCACAATTCAATTCATCTTTTCTATTTATCTTCGCTTCTTCGCATTTTGAACAATTTTCTTCCTTAGTCTTGCAGGGAAACATTTAAAGTTTTTAGATTTCCTAATAATCTTCTATCTTAATGACGCGCGTTGCTAGATGATAGTACGATATTAAACTGCTCTCTTGATATAGATTTCGTGGATTTTAAATCCGAATTCCATGTAAGGTGTCTTTCCTTAATCTAACTCCGTTCTTTGTCAGAAACAATGAACTTGAACGGTTTTTTCACTAAAGTTCAATTAGATTCATCATGTCTTGGGAAAACGCTTGCTTTGAATGTGGTCGTTATTTTGACCATGTCAACAATCTGAATACTCATCTCAAGTCTCGTAAGCACCATAGAGGGCACTATTGTCTAAAGTGTGAGCGAATGTTCCACAGTGAAAATGGGCTTGCACGACACATAGAAGTTGTTCATCATCATCCGTGCAACACCTGTAAATTGGAGTTTGAGACCGAAGAACAGTTGAATGATCACGATAAAATTTTTCATAGAATACAGTGTGGTCAATGTGAGAAAGTATTCAGGTCAGATGAAGCTAGAGATCAACATCGAAAAGCCGTCCATAAGATTATTTGTTGCACTTGCAAGATGACCTTCGACGACGAGCTAGCTTTAACAAATCACAATTTGGCTTTTCACACTTTCAGGTGTGAGGAATGCCCGACGAGAATCTTTAAGACTTCGAATGCTCTCGAGGCACATTGGAGATCTCCTGTGCATCACTTGCAATGCATGAAATGCAGACAGATATTTAAAGACGAGCGATCTTGCTTTCAGCATTCTAGCAGCCAGCATTCCTATGCTTGCCCACATTGTTCCAGATCTTTTACCAAGCAATTAAATCTTGATAAACATCTTGAAGCTGGTCATAGATTACCTTGCCAGTGGTGCTCCGAAACTTTCGAAACAGCACAAACCTTAGAGGTTCATCATGCATCAGTTCATGTATCTGAATGTCTAGTATGTCAACAGAAATTTGGTGATCCAGGCAAACTGCAGGTACACCAAAAATCTTGCACAATCATCTCTGATCAAGCTGCGCCTATTGATCTTGTGATGTCTCCAGTGCTTTTAGAGCCATTAATCAAACGAAAATTTTTTGAATGTCCCATATGCGAAGAGGTCAGCGAGAGTTCAACTGCAGCTTTTGAACACACTTTGACGACCCATATGTATCGGTGTCAGGATTGTAAAGCGCACTTTGAGGAGCAGCTTGATCTATTCACCCATATTTGCTATGCCAAGTCTCATACCCAAGGACTTATTCCTTTGGAGACGACGTTGTATTTGAGGTGCCAGAAGTGTGGCGAAAGTTTCTCGAATGCAGAACAGTTCTCCAACCATGCAATAAATTCTCACCTTTTGAAATGCGCACAGTGTCCCGGGCAGCTATTCTCGACAATGGCGATTCTTGCAGAACATTCGAGGGTTACTCATAATCGACGTATTCAACCGCGAAATTCAGAAAATACACCAGCTACAAATGACTCAGAAGTCAGCCGGTGCTTGGAATTCTCCTCACTTAGTTCAGAAAGAGAAAGCCCATTTTACTCTGCACAATCTTCTTTAAATAGCTTGCCAAACTTCGAATTAGTCAAAAGCGACCAGCTACCTGCTTATCAAATCGAGCGGGGTTATGACCCAAAAAATGTTTTCCGTTGCGATCTGTGTGATGAGAGCTTTACAAATTGCATGGAATTAGAGCGACATTTCAAGCATTCGCCCTTTCATGGAGAGATAGAATTGAAATGCCACGAGTGTAATACCACATTTTTCAACCAAATTCAATTATTGACCCATATAAACTCAAAGCCACATAAAGCGAAGCGGATTCTTAGTCTGATTTAGTAAAATTCTCTAGGAAAAATGTATTTTAAAGGGGAATCAAGGATATGAAGTCTTTTGCTTTTGCGAGCTCAATAGATAGCTAAATCTAAAACAGTGGAATAAAACTAGAGCACTATTTCAAGTCTTTACACAAAGTATAATTTTTGATAAAGGAATTATCAGTATAATGAACAGGCTGTATTCTTTCTCTAGTGGCAAGCGCTTGCGCCTAAGCTTAAAGCTTAATCAATCAGGAACCTATTTAAATTTCTATGCAAATAGTAATAGCATCAAGGAACACTCATGTTAGTCTGATAGAATGGACTAATAGCTATGGCTTACAAATCCTGCCTTGACTAATTTTCATGGAGTTCAAACATAAGTGATAAGTGAAAAGAAGAATTGCAAATAAGATTTCACAAGATCAAAGCAATTCTAAATACAGTGACAGCGATTGTGTGTATCAGACAGCTCAAAACAATACGAAATATTTGCTATGGCACGAAAATTACACAGATAATGATTCGAAATTCATTTGAGAGCCACTAGGATCAAACGGTCAGAGCATCTTTATAATAGACTTAGAATATTTGAACGAAAATATCTGGTCTCACAGTTGGAGTGAAATATCAGATTCTCTATATTTGATAAATTGATGACTTGAAGTAGAGAAGGAAAATGAACCAAATCTCTTCCGGAAGAGATTCGTAATCTAAAAGCTGCAAGCCGATAACCAAGAACCAATCTCGACAACTCAAAAGAGAATCTAGCCATGTTGTTCAAGACAGTTCTTAACGCCATACTTGTTTGTCAACTTGGAGATCGCTGGACCTGCTGGTAGGAAGAATAAGTGAAGGGAAGAATAGAGAGGTTTCCTATGTTATGGGCTGCGCTTTCAGATGTTTGGGAATCAACGAAACGTCGTACTGACCTGACCTTGGATGAAACCTCCCCCCCCCCAGTTTGTACATATAATTAATTTCTTTGTGTATTACGCAAATGGTTTTGTAATCAGACCCTTCAGTTAGATGTACATTGATGTTTTGGGGGGGGGATCAGGCAAGTAGATGATACATGGGTGGCTCTCTCAGATTTGCTTTTGATAATCGACTAGAAATTAGACAATTTTTAGCCATCATTATTTTCTTATCTGTCGTTTTGGTGCTTCACCCTTCAAACTCAGTCAGTCTTGGAATTCAACGGGGATAAAGAGTACGTCTTAATGGGCCTCGAGAAACATCCCTTGCTGCCATAGGCAACAATAGTCATGGCTTTGGATACTTCAATTATGTATGATACCAAATATTGGTATCCATGATCCAGAAAGCGGGGTTTATGAGCCAAGGAGAAGGGAGATAATTCCCATTAAACAGATCGACTTGGCCGGTCGAGTAGGGCAAGTGTGACGCGTTTCTATTAATTATTTGCGAACGGGGCAATTGTTCAACACTACTACAGTATCTACGTAATCAAAATATAAACTTCTGTGAGCTCAAGTTTATCCGCTAGATTATCTTCTTCAATACAATAATTCTGGTTGAATATTTCAAGCCATCATACGGCAGGAGCGTACTACCCTTTGTCTGATCTTATGGGGAATGCATTTCCTCACTGTTCATACCTCTGAGCGCATACTCAAAGATCGCTTTTCAAAAGATAATAAAAGATAATAAAAGATAATAAAAGATTACTTTAGATATGCACTAAATACAGCTCAGTGATGCCTTACCACACATGGAAAATATTCTGAGCAGATACATGTATGTGGAGATGTTAATCTATTAAGAGAGAGATGCTACAATCCAACACGGTTAGATGCTTTGTGGATTAAATGATCCTTGGAATTTTACAATGATCTCTCAATTTACATTCAGCTTTAACACTTGTTACACTGCTGTATTTCAATCAATCACAACTTAAATTACGAATAGGGCAGTGACAATGATCTTTGGAACGGTGGATACCAGAGGTTCCCTTGAAGCTTATAGACGTGGTCTTGCTACAACTCCGGGTATATCTCGTTTCGGGCTTCATATTTGTTCTGATCCAGTAGTGTCGAATGATGGCGAGGTTTTTTTTCGCTGGGAAAACTCCGAATGTTCTCACTGTAAGAGACATCGACTCAGGCTGATCTTATTGAATGGACATTGTGCAGACAGCTAACGGATTGGAGAAATTATTCGATTGCAAAGAGAGATAATGGCTAAATCAGTCTAAATATACGTAGGTACATGTGCAATTGATATGGCTCTCATCTATTGAGCTAAACGAGGGTATATGTATGACCTTGCTCTCTTCATCCTGCTTCTTCTCATACCGAAGTATTCTGTATCGACGTGACCATTTGGGAGGCGCACTTGAGGAGCGTCTATCTAGAGCTGGAAGGGTGTTAGCGGTTAGACTTATATGTAATTGTATTAAATTAAGTGAAGGGTAGGAGAGTGGTAAGATTGATAAAATATGCATTTCTTGACCCCTTTGCTCCGTGCACAGACCTAAGAGTAAATTTAACCCCAGATATAGTTGGCCGGGTAACATCAATGTTGATCATGACAAGATTCTTCTGCATGCTGGATATGAATGTACAAGAAATAAGAAACAGGTACACCAGACTTCGAATAATAGTTGCGGACTGAAATCATAAGCAAACACTCTCAGAGTTACATCTCATGATCCCATATACACTTCTGAAATCATATTTACTGCTTGAATGCACGACAATGTAAAATACCATCTCGGCGATTGCCTCGGCACACAATGGATTGTTCCCCAGGGAACTAATTATACTTTTAAAAATTTATTTTACCACGGGCAACAAGAAGTGGTGCCCGTTTGACAGTTTAACGACCTTTGACGTTATCACGGGGCTTCACGGTAATGTCTACCAGTGATAAGAATAGGTTGTCAGAACCATCATTTACAGATCAGCAAAAATGGAATACAAAAAACTTGGGTAGCCGTGTGGGATCCGACATGATTGCTGGCTTTTCTGCGGCCTCAATGGTAGCACCACTAATTACAGTTATTGACAAGTGAGTTTGGAATGATTTTGAAGAGCCATATTAGAATATATAACCATCTAACCTATATCTACTCTTCCTCCCACTAGGGCGATAATGCAAAATGCATCTGGACAAGCACCACTCATCCTCTCTCTTGTTACCTCCTGCAAGACTCTTATCTTCCGCCCGCAAAAAATTATATTCTCCAAACCATTCTGTCTCATCACTCTGTTATACGGGGGGACGTATTTCACAGCTAACACCATCGATACGATTAGCTCAGTTACGGCCAATAAACCTGCCTCGTACGTGAGCTGTGGACCTGCCAAATTTGTCGCATCATCAGCGGCTAATGTCGGCCTTTGCCTTTTCAAAGATGCTACGTTTGCTCAACTCTTTGGTCCCTCTGGGCCTCCTCGCGCTGTTCCCTTCCCCTCATTTGCCCTATTTACCCTGCGGGACTGCCTTACCATCTTTGCATCTTTTAATGTTCCGCCATTACTGGGTCCGGTATTTTCACGACACTTGAATGAGGAAATTCAGCGTCATATCAGTGGACAAACCGTAGCGCAGTTTGCTGCGCCTGCCTCCGTTCAGCTCCTGAGCACCCCTCTCCACTTACTTGGGTTGGATCTTTATAACCGCCAGGGTACTACTATTGGATGGAAAGATCGTTGGATACAAGTAAAACGCAATTGGGCTATTAGTGCAGCCGCGCGAGTCTGTAGGATTGTGCCAGCATTTGGTGTAGGGGGTGTAGTTAACGCTAGCGTAAGGAAAAATTTAATGGAAAAATCATCCTAAACACTATATCTGGTAATTAGTTGATTGAAAAAGCAGAATGAAGCGATAGTAGTTACCGATATCCTCTATTATACTTGAATACACACGCAGATAACACATCTACAGAGCAATAAAAGAGCTATACTTTCGTGATCTAAAACTTACAGTAGCATCAGATTTCATATATCTGCTTCGGGTGAGCACGGCTGTAGGGGCTCAGTGCGGCTTCTCTGGGCTGCATGGCTAACAATCAGTAACACCATCAGAGCTCTTCATGAAGTCCATTACGCCTCTGGTATTTCCCTGGCTCATTCAACCTGATGGTAGTTATTCTAGTTCCCAAACCATGCCTTGACCATGCGACAGCAAAAGGATGGCGCCCAATTGCTCTATTATTCATACATTGGAAAAGGCTTGGAACGTCGTATCGCGTAGAGAAGGTTTTACCCCAGCAACTCTTTGGGGCTCTCGCTCGGCAAACTATCTCGCTGCATGGGTTGTACACGATACAGAGCATACCCTGCAAAGAAAGCACGAGGTAGTACTTGTCACTCAAAATATCCAGGGAGCTCTTGACTCAGTATTACATGGACGTCTTATACATAGATCAAAGGAAACGGTACGGCCAGCAACGTTCACTGCATGGGTAGACTCGCTCGGCCAAGGTCACACAGCACGGGTGCGCCACGAAAACAGCGTGACAGAACCACTCCATCTGGAAAGCGGGCAGTCGCAGGCTTGCATTTATCATCTACTTAATTCCTACTAAACATGGCAGAAGATCTAGCCAGCAGCTGTTTGTGTTTTGGGTACGCGGACTATAGTACATGTGTAGTAATTGAAATTGAGTCAACCCCGTCTAACGCGGCGGCAGCTGCCCAACGAGGGGAAAATAAAGTCTTAGGAAAGGTATAGAGGAATGCAATATCTTTTAACTCGGATAAATCGGAGGCTGTTTATTTTCTGGGACCGTGCGCCAGGCCAACCGGCCTTTCTCCCACCAGAGCAGGCACTAGAGAAATAGACGCTCGTGACGAGGTCAGGTGGCTCGGGGACTTTCTCGACCAAGAGCTTATTTTCTTCCGGCGACACGCTTCCCGACTGAACGGGTAAAGGAATGCGCCTATTGCAACTCCTATAGCCACATGCACTAGTGGGCCACTCACTACCTGGTCCCATGGCAATCATCTCACGCATAGTAGTAATTCCAAATTCGACGTAGTATGCAACCAATGTATGGTGGTCAGGAATGACACGACCAACAGCTAGAAGCGAAGCTACAAATCCTTGTGGCAAAGAGTGTAACGCTATTAATACAATTAAAGCCAGCATCCAAGCAGCACTGCCGACTTGGCACATAATTCCTACAGCGGCCCTTTAACGAGAAGCTGGAATTCTGCCTGAAGCGCCGTCTCTTGGCCGTATCAAAAATTAGGTGCCTTCATTATTACCCCTCGTTCCTAATTCGAGCTCTAAAAAGCACCTAAAGAGCACGCCATCGACCCATCTTAAGAACTTCAAATCATTGTCGTCTTGGAACTGACCGAATTGACGACTCGCGGCTTCATAAAGTTCACTGGTGGTATATCAACTACACCAGAGCAGAGTAAATTTGGTCTGATTCCAAGAGCAAATGTCTATGACGCTGAAATCTAAGGAGCAATGGCTGTCTTAGCAGCGATGTTACAAAACAGAAGAGATTCAAGCTACCCATAAATTCACGTTATACTCGATATCCTAGAAGCTATAAAAGCATTACAATCTGACAAGACGATCTCATCTTCACGGCGAATTCAAGCTTCCCGCAGAACAATCAACAAAGCTACAGCTATGGTGTATACTTATTGGATCTCTGAGCAATCCGAGATTAAAGACAATGAAATCGCCGATCAAATGGCAAAGAGAGTGCTTCTTAGAAATAGAGAAGTATCTAATAGTTCGAGCTCACTGACTTTAGCCACGGCCAAGCGTCTATCCAGAGGACTAACACAGAACATACTAGTAGATTGGTGGGCGATAGCATGCTCCATAAGGTATGCAGAATTAGAGTTACAGATGCAACATAAAAATCCGCTAGAGTTTGCCTCTCTAAGAGCATTATACTTCCGCTCAAAAGCTGCCCTCATAGGTTATGGTGATTTTGTAATTTTATTTTATTATTTTGTTTTAATTGGGCTGAATTTAAATTTATTGTCCTGATATGGCACATCAGTAGCCCTTGCAGATATCTATCAAAATCTCATATTTGAAGGAAATCTCTCGGTGAAAACCCCCTTTGCGCATTCTCAATTTAGAAGACCCTCAACCAAAATATACGCAACACAAGTATTTACGATGGACGGATATTTCAATTAAAATCAAATAATTAACTAGAAACTGTTTTATTAGTCGATATTCATCTAGTATCCCTATCCTCATTGGCTAGGGCCCTAGTGGTCTCCAAGTCGCGGAGGGTGTTGTCGGACTAGTGATATCTTCGACATTTGTAAACCTCTAATTTTGGTCTATACGTATGCGTTTCCTGGGAATCTTGCTCTGTTTATCACTGAGTAAACGTTTGGGTCCCTAGTTTTGGGTCTGAAGTGCTGCATATTTTGCGTTGAGGATCGAAATTCCTTTGGCTTGTTTTTGGAAAGCTTTTTTTACTTTTCGAGACCCAATATCTATCTACCTTGTAAACTTTTATCTGAACTTCAACCTTTTTCTGAGGTATCTTAGGCATTGTTTAAAAAGTTTCGATGAGTAATTGAAGTGCAATTTACCCTGGGGGGTTACAGGCTACACTTTGATTGTGAGAACAGAGACCAGCTTCAGTGATTAAACTTACCTGGTATTATGATCGCGTGTAATAAACCTTGATTTATTCATTGGTGCAACATAATTGAAAGCCAGGAACTCTCTAATCTGATCATGATACCTAGATTTGGCAACCGAAAAGCCCGAGAGGTCTCAAGGAGCAGTCAAAACTGTAACGAGTAGACAGGTAAAGAGAGAAACTCTATCTTGTTCTGCTTACATGTCCAAAAAAAGTCTCTTCGAACGTGATTGACGTGGCCATCAAGTATTAACAGTCAGGGGTGTTGTTGGTTATTGGCAGTTTCGGGCAAAAATACGCGTCGAAACTACTCCTTACCAATTTTATTGGATATCCATCCATTCTCTGAAGTTTTATGTAGATATTCAAGTATAGATGTAGGAAACCGAGTAATTTTTAAGGATTTTCCTTTGAAAGTAATGACAGAACACAAGTTTTGACTGGCAACAGAAACACGCTCAAATATTGAGACCAGCTCCCGATTTTCGAGATTATTGACATGGATTTTCTTTTTAGACGAGTTAACAAAGACCACACGGATTGAATAAACTCCTAAAACCGGTCTAGTCTTATCCATATTGAATATATTTTCAGTTGCGACGTAAAGTCTCTTTCTAATGCTCTCAAACCTTTCCATAGATAACTTCGGCTGAGCAGACTCAGATTTCTTGGCTCGATCAGCTTCAATCGTCCTCTTAGAAATAGTAGCGATAGTTTTATTCCGTTTAACAAAGTGTTGATCTCAATTTTTGCCGAGAGGGTCCTGGTCCCTATTGGCTTCCAATATATGAATGGCCATTACTCGAAAATGAGTGTAAGTGGGAGGGAAAACTATTGGATCCTCTTCAATTATCTACTTGACAAGATAAATTTCTTGCTCAGGGCTGAATCTCTGTTGATGTTGGTTGCCTACATAGCTCTTTTGCGAGCCACTTGAATAGTAACGAAAAGTGGACTCAGGAATTTCGTTTGCTTTCACAGATGCCCTCTGACTTTTATAATCCCCAAATTCGTAATCAGCGACGGCGCCATGTATATGATTTATTCATAATTACTCGTGGTGAAGAATGAGTTGGGGTGGTCAAGGTAGGCGAGCGTGTTTTGTATTCCTCCGTGATTCCAATGAGTGACCAAAATCCTACCTACCAACAGTTACTCTGTTAATCCAATTCTGAATTATCGCCTGCTCCAGTAGCGTGCAGGGATTCAATAGGTTGTGAGACTCCGGTTTGCCTAGAATAGTGGTGAGCACGACTGGCTGTTAATTTACAAAATAACGTCCGACTTTGTCGCGAAACCGAGCACGACTGGCTCCTTTGCCCACGATTGGGGTAGCGTTTATTACAATTCTAGTATTTTTCTATTCTCTGTTCTCTTCAAAAAAATAAAAAAAATAAAGACGGAAGACGGTGAAGGTAAATATGTGGCCGTTGAAATATTAACTTAAACAAGCCATGAATATTGGTTTCGAGGTATTATATTAAAACTTCAATCAAAGGATGTCTATTTTACCATTGAACAGACACTATCTGAATATGCTCTTATCAGGCGGATTGATGAAAATGATGGAAACTCTTTGCCAATCAAACCAACGAAAATTATTTTGAAAGACAGAAACATCTGGAGATTCTATAGTTGATCGACTGGCTTCTGATTTCGAGACTCTTGACCATACACGGAACCCTGAAAAAAAGGAAGAATACCTTAGAGCACAAGCATCTGCTCTCAACTATATGCTTGAGTATTTAGCTACTGAGGACCACTCTTTGGTAGATGAGCATGAGACAGCCTGGGGTGTCTGGAACTCATTGAAGTCTAAATACTCCAAGACAAGCGATTCAACTGCAAGCGAATTTATGTCAAAAATCACCTCCTTCCAATTTGACGAAAAATCAGGAATTTATTCAAATTGGGACAGGCTTAGTTTAGGGGTTACAGGAGAAAATTGGTTGCTGCTGACAAAGAAATGAAAAATAAAATTCCTGATAAATTCCTTTACATCATCTTCGCCAAGTCTCTGCCTGTAACCTACAAAGCAGCTACGGACAGTCTTCATGTTCAAAAACACATGGAATTGTCCGGGAAAATTAGAATTTTATACGAAGTTGAAGAAGTTAATCGCTCAGAAATTTCTTCTTCATTGTTATAAAATGAGCAAGCGCATCATGCAAAAGCATTTAGAGGCCCTAGTCGAGGATCAACTCCAACCCGAATAGACTGTCATATTTGTGGCGAAAAGCATTTTGTGTCGAAATGCCCTGACTTAGACAAAGTCTAAAATCTAATGCTCATCGCCTCTCTCGCCGTGCTGGCCCAAAACCTTAGGAAAAGCAAAAAAAAGGCAATGCTTATCCTTCCCATGAAATTAGCAGCGACTAAGGAACTCTTTGATCATCATTCCATCATGATGATTCAGAAACTGCCGCTCATGAAGTTTACTGCTTATCCAAAGACCAATTAATTAAGGCCACCCCATCCGCATGGCCAGCAGGAGTCATCCAAAGAACCAAAAACCAGGGCACAAACTCGATCGCGATCAAAACAACTAGAAAAGCGCAAGAGAGATGAATCTGACATTGATGAATTACCACGAAAAATGGCTAGGGCTATGCTTACTTTAGTGCAGCAGAATTTAGATAATTACGATGACTTCCAAGGAATCCTCGACTCAGACTTTGAGTGTGCTTACCCAGTCGGAATTAAATGCGGTGTCAGGATTCCTCTAACATATAATCAGGCTATAAAAAGCCCTCACGCTGACAAGTGGAAAGAAGCTATGAATACCGAAATGCTAGCCCTTCATGTGAATAGAACCTTCAAAAATGTTATCGCGCCAGAAGATACAAATCTTGTTTCATGTCAATTGGTTCTCGACATTAAGACGCTTCCTGATGGTTCCATTGAAAGATTTAAGGCTAGGCTAGTCGCGAGAGGGTTCACACAAGTTCATGAAAGAGATTTTTCGGAGACATTTGCACCTACAGTGAAGATGGGTAAGTTGCGTTTATTCCTTGAAGTTGTTGCTTTAAAAGACCTCGAATGTTTCCATTTTGATGTGAAAATGCGTTTATAGAATCTCATTTGAAAGAGGATATATTTAAGAAACCACCACAGGGTGTGTTGTTAGAAACGGATTTGTTTGGAAATTATTGCGTAGTCTTTATGGGTTGAAGCAATCTGCGCGTGACTAGAATATCCTGATCAAAAAAGAGCTCATCAAATGGGGCTTTGTGCGGATCCTTGTATGTTTGTGTACCCCAAACGACAAATTTTCCTCTAGTCTATGTCGATGATCTCTTTGCGGCAGCCAAGTCACAACACGATATAGATTGGTGCTATTCAAAACTTTCAGGTAGATTTTAGACAAAAAATCTTGGAGAAGTCAAAAAAATCTCGGTGCAAGAATAATTAGAAACAGAGAAAATCGCACTCATGAGATTGATTAAAAACAGTACTTGGAAGAAAGTTAAACGAGAAGACTAGGGTGAAGGTTATGGTTTGGAAACGAGCTTTAAAAGATCATGGCGCTAATTCTAGCTTCGGACTGAGGACTTGAAATCGTAGCTCATAGTCAGGATAGAGTTGAACTGTATACTTAGGAAGCTGGATCCGACATCTCGGTAGCCTCCAGCTTCGCAATTTGTGTCTCTTGACTTGTCTAAATTTATCCTTATTGTCCTCTCGTTCTCTTGTCTTCTTGTGTTCTTGATCTCTCGAACTCTTGTCCTCGTGCTCCCTCCCGTTACCGATCGACGTTCTTCGAAGCTGGCCTTTGAATTAGTTGCCCGAAGACGGTATTTTCAACTCCCCGGTTGGCCCGCCGTAACATCCTAAGTCGATTTGGAGACCCGACTGCAAGATCAACTGCTCGTAAAACTCCGGCAGCAAACTATGATTCTCTTCGTCCATCACTTCCTGATGATAAGCGAATTAACCCCACTAATTATCAACAGGCTATTGGATGCCATGTACGCAATGACTCTTACAAGACCAGATATCGCTTTTGTTCTTAGAATATTAAGTCAACATATGAGTACCCAGCGGAATGTCATGGCCAAGCGCTCAAGGCTCTTATGCGATATCTTAAATCATCTATTAAGTCCAAAATACACTTCGGACCAGGGGGAGAGTGTGTGAAACAGTTCGCAGTATATTCGGACGCCGATTGGGCCAGTGACAAAGCGGATCGCAAAAGCGTTGCTGGCAGTGTAGTTATGCTATATGGGGAACCTATCTCATCGTCAAGCAAGAAATAAAGGGCTGTGTCTACCTCAAGCTGTGAAGCTGAGTATTTTGTGCTAGCTTCGTGCGCAAAACAAGGACATTGCATAGCACAGATCATCCGAGATATGGGACTAGCTTATTGAGGAAAACAATTAAATGGTTCAAATGTTTGGAGGTAAACAAGGGGCACTAGCTCTTGTCAAAAACGCGCAGCATTCTAAACACATCGATGTGTGTTATCAATTTATACGAGACCTTGCCGAAAAACAACTATTACAAATTGATTATATTCTTACAAGAGAGATGACAGCAAATGGCATGATGAAGACATGACGAAACGAATACAGCGAGTAGCTTTTGAAAAATTTCAGAAACAATTGGGTATGAAAAATCCATGAATGAGATTATTATGACAGTATCACGTGAAGGATTTACAGATTTGATGGAAGAGCGCAGATCATATCACGTATCAAGTTAGCCTGACAGCCGAGCGTTAGTAAGCGGAGCTCCCACACTAACCTCTGGTTTTTTTTTTTTTGTTAGGTCCCGGGCCGAGCCCTATGTATCCTATAGATCTGAGACCGGTGGAGCCGGCTAGAATCAAGTCTGAGACCTGTCTAACTCGTTCGCACCGCGTGAACTGCTACAAAATTAGTAGCTAGTTATGTACAATTAAAAAACCCCCAAACTCCATCCCAAACAAAACCAAAGGAAGAATTTCTATCTCCGGTATCCGCGCTTCTCGCACATCTCCTTTCCTGCCATCTCTCCCAAATAGCCAATTCTCCCATTCTCCGCTCAGAGCTAGAGATGAGTCACAGAAAAACCCCCCTTGTACCCAGCGAGTTTCCTGCAGCGTGTTCATAAAGTCATTAAAGACTTCGTCCGGAGTGTTGCCGACTCTCAAACTTCTTCTTCAGAGTTCAAGACTCCGAACCCCGTTGCTTTCTTCATCGAAACATCAGTCGAAGTGGTCGTAGCTGCCACCTCTTCTGCTTTCCTAGCAGCAGCCTTCGCTCTGGCTACAGCTGCATACTCCGGCTGTCCGTATTGTCGGATCATCGAGAGCTGGTCTTTGGTCATCGGACCGGTCCTCGTGGGTCAAGCCAGGCAGTCCCGGCTATCCGATCGGTGAGGTCCTCCGCAGTTTCGGCATCTGACGGGGGCCTTGCACTCCGGGGCGGAGTGCATTGTTGATCCGCAGTTCCAGCAAGCCGGAGCGCG
>JAATOF010006999.1:0-12332 GCA_013170925.1 Podosphaera leucotricha
TACTTCCCATTCTGACTATTCTACGTGATCATTACATTGTAGTACATACTCAATTCAATATAGATTGCTTTTTAACACTCATCCTTATTCTCCAAAGTACTAGAATTGATATAAAATAGTGATAAAATTTTCCGTCAATAAATATTTCGCAAATCTTTTAATTCTTGATCAAAGATAGCTCAAAATATGACTCATTGGAAGTGATATAGGTAATTTCAGTTGATAGGTTTATAAAAACACTCCTGAATATAGGTTCCTCAACTCAAAAATGGAAAAATATAGATGACAAAAATTACTTTTAACATCTTATTTACTGCAGGAATGGTAATATGATGCGCAATAGGTTGTTGGAATGGTGTTGTTGGGTTTTTGCGATCAAATTTCTAAAATTCGGCATACCTCAGAATTTTGGTGCCCACTATGGGGAAGGGCCCCATAGTGAGTTTCGCTTAAACCCACTAATATGATTTCATGAGTTATAGGAAACAAATAAATTAATAATTAAGATCTTTCCGGGCAATGTTGCGGACGAAACTACATAGCGAGAAAAATGAACCGTTAAAGCTCATGTCATACCTAGTGGGTTAGAGCAGGCCATTTAATACCGGAATATGAAAAACATCTTACCAATAGTTAGCAGCACAGCAGATTCCTTCCTCAGAACAAGATTGAGTGACTTTATGAAACCTTTGGAGTTGTCATTAAAAGAAGCCAGAGGCTTGTTGTAAACATACCATTGTGAAGGTAAATATAGTATGTCGCCCTCTTCCAACGTCACCCTCATTGGTCTTGCCAATTTCTCATAGCTGGTTGCAGACGGGTTATTACTACACAGATCTGGGTCCCACGTGGCGAAGGGCACTTTTTCGCCATTCTCCGTCTGTATCACCAAATCGCCAGTTGGCGTTTTAATATAGGATGCTGGTGTTAATTCTTGTTCGCCAACACAGGCGTATGCTATAGGAGGTAGCAAAACAAAGTGCTTTTTTCCGATAATCTGCACGTAAATATTCTCGTAGTTATCTTTGTGGAGGGCGGAAGTGGAGCGTGAGTTTCCGATCCAGAGATTGATAGCTTCCGGAGGTGTCTGCAACGCGATACACGCCCAGGGAAAGTCTGATTCAACGTCAGGGAATAGATTCGCGTATTCGTGACGCAGATTATCGTTTTCTGTGCACTGTCAGTGCGGCAGCGGCAGCGAATCAAGAGCCGTACGGGTCTGGGCATAGCGCACGTAGTTACCAGCCGTCTGCGAATCACGCTTCTCCTGCTGGGCGATGCAGTCGAGGAATGCGCAGAAGTCTTGCTGCTCTTCCCACGGTTTGACAAAGAGCATCTCGCCCGTAGTGGGGTGGCGCAGTGGGGCATCGGCATTGCCGTGCGGTGTCAGTGCCACAGTGACGTGCTGACCGTGCATCTTGGCCGCAAGAGTGTCCTTTGTCCAGTGACGAGTGGCAGGCCAGCCGGCGGCGCCGGCACGGATGACAAAGGGACGGTTGAGGGCGACGAAGCGCATGAATTGGAGAGACGAGGGTTGTTTATGGAGGACGTCGATCTCAGCTGCGTTGAGTTCGGCGTAGTCTATTAGAAGCCGACGCATAGGATCGGATGCCATCGTCGTGGCCTACGGTAGGTGTAATCTTGCGGAGTGCTTAATCTTGACATCCGTCGGACTTACCACGCGGGTTACATGTACATGTCGGGAAGAATTATCTTCCGAGATCGAACGCATCCAGTTAGTCAAACAAGCTTCAAAGAACCATGATTTTGATGTCTGACGACGATGTGGATGCGTCCGTTGACTCTTTTGACCCATTTCAGAATTCATCGGGCTTGATTTCGACCACAGCTCTCACGGAGCACCGTTGCTCGATCGCGAACCTGTGAATCTGCATCATGTACTTTAGGACCCGGTTAACCATATATTAAGTGATCTGGGCTGTTCTCCAAAATGAGTTTTGATAACTTGGAAACAAACTATTACTTGTACTTGACAGGAGAGTATAGGGACAAGGCTCCAAACTTTGAGTTCCCTTATATATATACACTTATTACGATATTTCGAGTACCTTATGCGCTTATACCGATATTTCATCGCAGGATTTGGAAAAAGAGAGTCCCGCGCAGACCACATCTACACAAAAAAAGGCCCCTCTTGTAATGTCAATCAAAGAAATTAAAGGAATGACAAACAGCGAAAAATCTTTTTTGTATATTGTAGGGGAAGATACTGGTCGACGCGACATCAAAATGCTAAAGGGATAGCGAAGCTCCATAGCCCGAATAATAATCGACGCTTCGTTGCTGACAATGTTTTCTATCATCCTCAAGTGCGAGAGAATCAACCTTTGGCTGACGCTTTTGAACATTCCTTTCCACAAAACAGAATTCTGATAATAAAGACGACAACATAGTAAACCAACTATTTCACAGGAATGGTTATGCATGGGCTCAAATTAATACCCAAGAAATCAACACGGCTATCACTTACCGGAGAAGAGGAAATATTTGAAATTATTGATAATAATACATTTCCTATCTCAAAATCTCGTTTAAAACGTGGATGCTTTCTTCAGTTTTCTCAGAGGCACGGGCGCTGCTGGAAAATCAACAGCTGACTAGAACTAATATCAAGCATTCTCTTCTTAAACTTTCGACTCTCTCACAATTGACACTTCAGATCCGGTAATTGTTCGCTTTGGAATTGGAACCACTAAATCGTTAGGAGTCATCACCATCTACTCCAATGGGACCATGTGTTTTTCATGCTGTTGATTGTAACCCTCCCTTTCTGATTTCCTTCCAAGGCATTGATGATGAAGGTATTATATTCAAAAATGGAGATAATTTACTTCTTCTAAAATCTCACTCTATATCCCCGCCACAAGGATTTTCGGTCATGCTTTTCTTAATGGGGACCAATCACTACGACATCTAGTACAATATACATACATTGTATTAGCTGAAACTGAACTCCGAAGCCTTCATCATCATTCTGGGTATCTCTCAGCACAGCGCCTCGTAAATATCTTATAACGATTAGGTCATATTGACGAAGACGACAAGCATCGCCACATAATTGAAAAAATCCTCAAAAAGATACTAAGAATTTAGTGGATCAATATATACCTCGGACCTCTTGACATCATTAACCATGATGCTGCAACTAATTTTACACATCAAAATTCCAACTGTATTCTTCATCACTGCTTAGTACTGAAAAAAAGACCCCATCGAATCAGCCAAACCTATGGGCAAAGTTGAGCTCTATCATAAACCTCTTCGACGCGCACATAATATCATTAAAAAAACAAGCAAATATTTATAGAAAATAATCTCATCCTTCAAGAGGAAGTTAGAGCAATTAACGACACTGCCAGACCTGATGGAATTATCCCTACTCTGCTTGTGTTCGGAGCATATTCTCGGGTGTCAAAACTTGATACTTCTGTACCAATTATTGGTATTAGGGCAAAAGCCATACGAAAAGCCATCGTAGAAGTCTTTAAAAGTACGTCTGTAGAAGTAAGTCAGTGCTGCTTTACACGTTTGAAGTAGACCTACCACCGCTGCCCAAATTTTTCACTGCTAGAAACTATCATTAATTCCTCATAGTGACACTAAAAAATACATTACACAACATATATCAAGGGCTTTCATCATGTGATGGAAACCAAGTTGGTATGAATTAAATCGATTCAATAAAATAATCTGAAGAGAAAATAGATGTGCTACACATATGTAGTACTGACCATCAGTGGTACTATTGACGTCTACCTTGAAATTATCTTTGACATTTAATAATGTCAAAGCCATCAATCAAAGTCATTGTTTGCCACCAGATGATGTTGGGCCATGAAAAGAATTACTCGCCTAAGCTCAATAGACGGTTGAACCGTAACACGTCTCTTCTGTTTGCGCTGCAATCTGTACAAACTACTGAACCTTCTACTTTATAATTAGATGGCTTAAATTAAAGACTAAAATGGCAAATCAGGGGATCTAGCTTACGTTGCATCATGTTGAACGAGGCAGAGCTACAAAATGCCGTGTTGACTGACAGCAGCTTAGCTAATAATCCAAACGACTCGTCTCAAATTAAATTTATTATCGCTCTCGCCTATAATAAGAGCTGCTTGCAAAATTGTACATTCGTCGTCTTCCAAATGTACACGAGTAACCTGCAGCGTTGCGTCCGAATTCTACGCTATGGCCGCCGGACTCGATGCAACATACGATAAACATACTATTGATTCAATCATGAAAAAGGAAATTCTTCTTGTAGTATGCATCGATAGTCATTCTCTCTATGAATATCTCGTAAAATCGGGAGTAACCAAAGATAAAGGCTAATGATAGAGATCGACAAGCGTACGAGCGAAGAGAAACATTTCAAGTCATTTGGATCAAAGAAAAATCAAAATTCGGCCGATGTCATGACCAAATCTCAACCGCTAATCATATACCTGACGAGATATAGGCGACCAAGTACTTTGCTGGCAAGGAAGCATGGGGAGACTGCGATATCAAGGAAACAAAAGAATAGGTAAAAGACTGCCAGTGTCGGACCAAACGACTCATTGAACTGAGGACTTTATAAGCCTTTGCAATCCGCGGTGTGGGCTCAATCAAATTGCTTCCCTTACCATACATACCTACCAGAATGTAGATAGAATAAATAGACCAATGAATTCTGAATACTGATATCATACCTTAGCAGTGAATCCACAATAGAACTACCGCACTTCTCAGCTAATGGGAGCGAAGCAATTTTCATTTTTTTATTCGAAAGGAGCCTGCCGCATATGAGGGCTCACGAGCCAGAGCAATCAGTGCGTAGCTTCTCGATAAGATTTGAACAACGCAGTATACTAGTATGAGAAGATACCGAAAACCGGTGGTCACACTAAAGACACTAATTAATAAGCTCGAAAACTTTTCATCATCCGATAATCTTTAATTTCTAAATGTGCTGGTGTCCACTGAGAAAATCTCATAAAATGTCATCAGCTCCATCAAGCAAGCTAAATGTTTTTTTCTATTGAGTTGGAAATATGTAAGAGAAGTAGATTTTGTTACTTCAACCAGTCTTACGAAGTCGAGACGAACCCATTTGATCCTCTTTTAACCGTCTTATACGCGTCAGGATTTGACTATACAAGCCATTACCATGATCATGCATAGGAAAACAGCTCGGTCTAGAGACGAAAATGTGATAATTGTTATTAACATAAAATACTACTTCTCCTCAAAGCCAAACAATCTTGACCATATCTTATTGATTAAATAGCTTTATTTATCTTAAGATTCCTTCTCATTTTTTGATTTTTTCTGTATTAAGGGGGTGGATAATACCAAAGCGCCGTAAAGTTCAATATATATACACTCTCACCTGTTGCCATACAGACTCTAGAAGATGTGCAAAACTTTGCGTCCTCGTGACAAAACCTTATAAAAACAATATTACAATGATCCCACCCCAGGAAAATTTAACTCCTGAACCTAACAAGCACACCCATCCCTGTTGTTCTCAATATGGATATTTATTGGATCTGAAAAGTCACCACTGAATTCTTCTGATTCTTCTTGGGCTAAGGCATTTCTGGCGATAACTTTTACCACAAAGAAAATCGTTAGTAAAGAGCCTAAAAATGAGGTAAATAATATGAAAATCTCACCTTCGAATGCTTGTTCAACATTTATAGCCTCTTTCGCACTGGTCTCGAAGTATGGTATTCCACCTTTGGATTGGCAGAAGGTCATAGCTCGTTTAGATGATATCTTAAGCTCTCAGTAACTATGGCATAAGTATAAATTTCATCCTTGACTTACTACTCTTCGATTCTCCTCCACATCTATTTTATTCCCAAGAACAACCTGATAATTTAGCTCTCTATTTCTCTAGATATCCTCAAAAGACTCACGAATGGAAAGTTGTCTGGATCGCGAGGCGAGGCTTGAATCAGAAATTCGTCTCTCCAGCTATCAAGCGTATCAAAACTTTTTGAGTTGTTCACATCGTAGACTAAGACGCAGCAGTCGGCACCCCTGTAGAAAGCGACACCTAAAGATTGAAAACGCTCTTGTCCGGCAGTATCCCAGAGCTAGGATCAATCAGAGAAATTTTTTTTTCCAGCTAAGCAAGTCCTACCTGCATTGTCACGAGCCTGTCATCAACCAGTACCTCCTTTGTGAGAAAATCAGCGCCAATAGTTGCTTTGTAGCTTGCGCTGAATTTCTTATTGACCTATCCAGATATAAACGTAAGTTTCCCGGGCTAATTATAATAAAATTCTGGTTGATGCGGAAGGTGATAACATATTCACATACATATTGGTTCATTAAACTTGTCTTACCAACCCCACTATCACCCAGTATTATAACCTAGTCATAGTTAGCTGTGACTTGAAAGGAAACTAGATCCGGGAACATTAACCTTGAGAAGGACCTTCTTTCTGGAGGCCATAATGTAGGTAAACGAATCAGAAGATGCTGTTTATTTCTGAAAATAGCCTAAAATAGAAAATTTGAGCTGTTTGTCTCTGAACTAATGAAGGGTATTCCTGTAAATGTAAGAGAATTGGATCTTGAGCGCGGTGGTTTGAGAATGAGCATGGATGGCAACAGAGGGTGCCTACCTCTAAGTAAGCGTAGATCCACTTTAGAGGTGGTTTACTAGGCTATCCCTGCCATGTGCGTGAAGACATATTGAACCCTTCACAAATAGGTTACATGGGAGTGGAGATACATTTCCATCTACAACGTCTTTGATTCATATTAATGGTGATACATACAGAGAATAGAGAATGGTGAATTCAAGGGCCTTCCTCGTCCACAGTGCTATTCCTCATCTAAGCTGGAGAGAGCCTGGAATCGCCGCATCTCTGGATTCGCTGCACTCAGCTACACGAACAATAAATTTTTGAATAACCATTATTCCAACAAGACGTGAATGAGAATAGCTCGATATGTTTATGATTCAAGGTGCTGTCGAATATTTCTATTTGACAACAATATATCAATCTGAGGCGTTGCGAAGATGTAAAATTAATGTGAATCTACTATCAGGCGTCGCCAACAGCATATAATACGGTGAAGAATTTTCATGAAGCCCAGCAAGAAGCAATACATCATGATGGTTACTATAGCAGGACGCGCAATGATTACCTCCGACTCATACTCGTGCCCGAGAAATGTCAATTTTAATTCCCCAACAGTCCTGACCACGAGTTGACCGAGAAAAATGGGAAGGCAGCTCATTTAGAACGTTGGTCTGATGCCTCAAATATATAACGCCTCCATTTTGCAAAATATTTTCGTGTTACGGTTGCTACTGCAAAGAAAGAGCATTGGAAACAAAGGGTAGGGGCTTTCAAATCTCCCTCAGATTCTCTTGAGCTCATGCGATGGGTTGCTCCAAGACAAATGAAGATACCCACCTCTTCATGAAGGACTATTTGTTTCAAGTCAAGTTAGTTGTGCCAAAATTATATATGACACTTTCCTGGCTTGATGGACGTCAGGCTTCAGATAATTTGCCTCTCGTTCGCTTTCAAGGCACTTATACCATTGATAGATGGCCTTATGAGATTAGAAGTGCAGACTTTCACTGTTAGTACCGGAAATACCAGCTTAAGTACCGACAAAATTTCAGAGGAGATACCTGCGGTCTGCTGCGAAAGTACTGAGTCTGGTAATATACAGTCGTATCGGGCATGTGTCAGTTTATATATCACTTGACATATTTTAAACTCGCAAAAATTTGGAACATCGCCAAAGTGATCAGCGAATGATTTGTTTCTTGTGTCGAGCGTACCCAGAAGTGGGCTTCAATATTTGTAACCCTTGACGTCCGGGGAGCTTTTGACACAAACCTCACAATCGATCGTTACAGCGGATGTAATCACAAGGACGGCTTGAACTGACATTACTATAGACCTCTTCGATTTTTAGTGGTAGTTCGGCACAAATGCACTACTTAGACGGTGTAACAAGACCAAAGAAGCTCTACTTTGGATTACCCCAAGGACCTCTGATATCCCCGCTTCTTTTCTTTTTTACGTGGCAGAACGTACACGCAGCGGGAATACTAAAGCCTGATCTAGTCACATGGAAGACGTCTGAATTTCGGGGAATATTTATGCAATTGAAGAGCTCGCAGCAAAATCTAATTGAGAAGATGATTCCTTACTTGAATAGTGCAGAGAAATGCTTTTATGTTTGAGACGGAAACAGTCAGAAGCCATACGATTCCTGGAGAACTCTCAAGGTGAACTTATTGAAATCCGAGACTCTAAATAAATGAAAATTTAATAGAACCTGTCGAACGAGCACACTTGGTGGCTTAGATTGCATCTAGACCATAATTTATCGCTGAAGGATCATGCGGCTGCATAGTGTAGTAAAGTACTCAAGGTGACTCGGCACATACTTCACCTCAGTCCTATTAATTGTGATGCAGCTCTAGCTCCTCAGGTAACTGTGATTACCGCATGCATTGTTTCTGTTGCAAATGTTGGAGAAGAGGTATGTTGGCCAGATTTGAAATGATAGATGACTCGGGGAACCACTACTCTTATCATCTCACATTTCTGTTACTTGATTGACTATGCTTTGCATCTAGCCATTAAAGCCACACTACTAGAATGGAACTGGACGAGCACGATCTCTCCTGCTGACATATGTGCTTATTCAGATGGGTTATCTATGGCTCATAGTCACTGGTCCTCGGGATTGTTTTCTATCGAGGGGGCTTCACGTTTGGACAGGGAAGGGTGCTCTAAATATTGGTGAAGCTTACGATACCGAAACTCTAGGCGCTATTACTGCACTTCGAGCTGCAACCTCAGTAAGGAAGAGTAAAATAGTCGCTCGCACGATAGCTATGAAATAATTCAACTTCTTGCCTCCACAAAATACGCATATATCATCAAGTTGCAGATAAACTATATACCGTAGTAAAATGGGTACCAGGTCGCTAAAAGGTTCGTGGGAATGGAGTTCCTGAGCTGTGCTACATGAATTTCCAGTATCAAAAATTACACCCAAGTGTATTACTATAGCCTATTTTTGTCGGTTTATGTGCCAGTGTCGACAGAACTCGATTTAAAGAGCAAGAACTTGAAATGCGTCGTTATAGACTACCAGACATTTATCTATCTTGATGGCTACTATATGGACACTTCTTGGCAAGAATAGGCCACGGAGGTTTTATGTCATATTACTAGCTTTCACTACGAAGACGCTATTTTAAATGCGATTTTGGGTTGAGGATTTCGCTTATCCACTTTATTCACTATCAGAAAAATGCCGCCCATTTACTGAAGCTTAGAAAAGGGGCTATAATGAATGATTATATCAGTCAACTCCTGGTTGAGGGTACCTCATTAAGTGTGGGTCATGGAGGCCATCTGAGTCGGCTTTCTTGGGGATTCTCAGCATGTTAGGTATCCCTAGATTTACTGAGCTAACCGGCATAAGGTCGCGTATTGTGCTCTCGCACGATGGAATAAATATTTAAACTTTTAAAACCCGTAAACGGATATGGGGCTTTTTGCTTAGGACCTAAATGTAGGTACAAGTAAGTAAATAATTGATTGATTAATTAATTAGCTCAAAAAATATATGATAACAGTACCATCACGCGGCAGATTCTACTAAAGATCGAGCCCAATAGAGTTCAAAAACCCAAGGCCTCACGCGTAATCCGAAAGCTCTCAACGCGTTAGAAGCCCAAACCCCAGGGTAGTCTACTTCCTTGGACGACACTGATATGATAGATGCTGAACATATTAGCCCTAGCGACCAAAGCCTTATGATAGAAACTTCTAAAAACCAGGCTACCAAGACCATCACCATCTCCAAAGGGGTGTCAAAGACTCAAGCCGAGTCGGCGAGCTCTACTACACGAAAGATTCTGAAACCAATTTCAGTTGTTTCAAAGATAATACCAGGAACTATAAACACCGAGAATGCCCAGCCTCCAACAACTAGAAACGCTGCTCCTACAACCAAGCAAACTAATGCCAGCGCTGGCAAAACAACTAGGGCCAGTGTTGTACCTCCCAGACTTCGATCTCTGATGGAAGCCGAAGATCTTCATGCAGCACAGACTGGTTCTAATCTTTCACTATGCACTGCCGCTATCAACGGTGTAGAAAATGCTCACTCTCCTCTGGCAAATGGAGATAATAGGCAATGTATATATGTCATGAAAGCACAATTTCGGGCAGCAATCGCTCAATTCATGTCGACAGAATCGTGAGTCGCCATGCCAGCCCTACCTCCTCGCCCATCTAGTAACGTTACTCTCTGAGAAAAACCCCCGCCCGGCTCACGAAGTATCGAACTGATACAGATTTTCGAGTCTATGACTGCAGAGCCAAGGGCCGCAGAGTTAACACTATGGGCCACCATCATTAGGAAAGGATAATAAAGTCCTCGGCTCCGGCAAGCTTTGGTCGCGCACCGCCCAAGCAGCCATATACATCTCGAGCTCCAGCCAAAATGACAGCTCCTCCCCGAAAAGACAACGAAAGACTTTTTCTCCGACTTGGTAAAGAATACGGCTGTCTCCAACTCTCTCCAGCTGGCGTTAGGGAAGCTCAACATCTCGGCCTCCCATCCACCACCACTCAGTACGTTTACCGTGTTCCCACTGGTTTCGCACTAAAAGCGAAAGATGAGGAAATGCGCCAGGCTTTAAGAGACTCGGCTGAAGCTTTCACCTCCATGGGAGCTAAACTGGAAAAAGTGTCTGATTTGGTTGTCTTAAGGATCGCCACCTGTTGACCTGTTGGTATAGCAATTGCGTACGTATAAGATATTAGATTATGGACCTTGTAGGGCTATCTGGAAGTAGAAATGGTAAAGTATATGGTTGTGATGACGTGTGTATTATCCAAGGAAAAACTATCATCTGTACCATACAGTCTACAGGCTCCTTTTAACCATCTCTGGCTGGGCTGTGCAAACTAGCTTAAAATAACAAATAATAATAATAATACAGGGTATCACAACAAGATGTTCGCCCAACTCCTTTCTTACTCAAACATGTTGAGATCCGTAACTTCTATCTTGTTGAGGTCAACTAGATAATTGCGCTTGACCAACAACCTTCATAATTTCACATAAGATATAGATGATTCCGACCCTTATTACGACACAGCGTTGCGTATTGAGAGTATCGAATACCCGGATCTACCGACACTGATAAGTTCTTGTTTCGAAACAGATCAGGACGCGGTACTCTGAAGAGAAAGTTTTTAATCGCCCTTCTTAGAGGCCCCAATTGAAAATTTTGCTTAGGGATTTAGATCCGAAAGCAACATCGACCACCCCTCCCAGACCCTGGTTGATTAGTTCGAGGACCTTATCTGAAAGATTCACGAATCAAGGTCTACCAAAAGCCTCCGAAATTCATCGGATTTGCGTCTACCACGCCTGCAACTATAGAGGACGCGTTATTAGACCCTCCTAGAGGCATCGAAAGACGCGATTCCCCGACAACAATGGCTCCATCAATAACCCCAGAAAACGTTATTACTTCAGAAACAAGCAAAGTGGAAATGCACGACCCCCGATTTGACGATCCTGAAGCATACGGTTATGGAATACTCGAGTCAGATCGGCTACTAGATGATTGAGGTGAAGATTTATGGGATTATTTCCACGACGACTTCAAGGGCTACACAACAGAAATTTTTAAGCTGATGGGCGACCATAACACTAAACAGCTTCGAGCATGCTTGAGAGCAAAAGGCGTCTTCGTTCGCAAAGACAGGGAAATTACGGCGGCTACAAACTTAATGAATTTTCTCGAAGAGCAAGAGCTATCCTCATGGTCAGATAAAGATATCAAGGAACAGATGTCAGCCTGCGGCACTTTTGATTCAAAATGGAATCCCACTACCAAAACGGCATACGCATTCATCGAGCCTAAACCGGAGACCTCTCAACTATCACCCGCTGTCATAGGACCCGATCTAATTATAACCCCTTACCAACCACAGGGTCTGAGCGTACGACCATACTTATACATGTATGTAGATTAATAGCTACATTTAATTTTCCTTCCTTTATAGAGAATCAGAATAGATATTGATTCCTCAGTTTGATTGTACTGATCACGAGCTGTTTCGTAACACCCGCTGCTCAGCCCTCGTTGGCGCCCCATCCTGAAGTAAACCCCATTCCTTCCCGTAACAGCAGATGCCAAGGAATCCCGTCGATGCAACAAGCACTCCCAACTCCCCCGCCGACAATATGGAGTTCACAGCTCCATTAATCCCACCGCTACAGCACGGCTTGAACGAATTCCAATCACAGTTCCA
>JAATOF010007007.1:0-10005 GCA_013170925.1 Podosphaera leucotricha
ACCCATTTGATTCATCGAGAATTTCCTTATTACATTCCCTCCACCCCCCCCGATGATCGATGGGGGGTGGAGGATCTGGTCTCTGGTCATAAGAGAGCGACGAGAATGAGGATTCATCTATTCGAAGATAGTGTGGCGAAATTCAAATTGATCAGGAAAAGCGACTCACAATGTGTGAATTCAACGTCAGAAGCTGGTATTCTGGTATTCTGCTACTTTGATGAAGCAGGGGATTGATCATTTAGCAAATGTATGCCAGAAATTTGAGGCTGTAAATTAAATGGCCAGGAGTTTACCCCTGAAGCGAGCTCAGATATAGGGTGCTTCGTTTACCCTGGCCATACACGTGCATTTACACGTAAGATACACAAAGTGACGGGTATCACTTCCTAAATAGGCTTAGCTATAACAATTTTTATAGAATTTGTATGGCGATACCCCTACCTATAATTGAAATTTACATAGGACCCTTGAATGAGAGTAGTGTAGACTCTTTCCTGTACCATAGTCCTTTATAGGAAAGATACACTGTTTGGGACACTGTCGAGTTGTTGTTAGTAGTCGCCTTCTGCCCTTCACAGTTGAACCACCATCTTCCCGCTTGTTAGTTTGCGTGAAACTTGGTTTATCATCGTCTTATCAATCTTGGTCACTAAATACTTGATTGTGTTGTGGCTATGTGTCGATCATTACCGACAATGAGGAGCTCTGTGATGGTAGCAGTGGATAGATACCAGACATAAATTTACAGATGTAAAAGCCAGAAAGGATGCGAGAACTTATAACATTTGATTTTCTCCGGTGAAACCATAGTCTAAAGATCCAATGACTTCTTTATTTCTGAGCAGGGCTTTTGTTAGAACGGCATCAAATCAGAGCCACTATTGGATGCAGTGACCCCTCAGTGGGTTTCATCTTGCTCTCCGCTCAGTTTTACTCCATTCTCAACCATAAATCTGTGGCCGCAAAGTCATTACAACATGTCCATTCGAATAAACCAAATTATTGCCGCATCGCCCAATACGGATCGTGGTCGGCCAACTCAGCTTTCGGCAGACCCTAAAGGTGAGCAGCTAGCTTACGCCGTAAGTTGACTTAACAGCACCGGCCCCTCCTACATGCGACCCCGCTTACTCTCTTGATACACATTCAGTCTGGCAAATCAATCTTTCTTCGGTCCATTGACAATCCATCACAAAGTAAACAGTATACATCACATATTTCACAAACAACCGTAGCGCGATTTTCGCCGTCTGGGTATTTCGTGGCCTCTGGTGATGTGACTGGAACTGTCAGGGTCTGGGATGCAGTTGAAGCCATCAATACTAAAGGTGATGGGGTAATTTTCTTTAATGCTGTGATAGTTTACTGACTATCACTAGGGGAGTATCACATTATCTCTGGACGAATCAACGACATTGCCTGGGATGGTGACTCACAACGCCTCATCGCAGTTGGAGATGGACGAGAACGTTTTGGTCATTGTATCACAGCAGATAGTGGGAATTCCGTGGGTGAAATCAGTGGACATGCTTCGATCATTAATACCGTGTCCATTCGCCAACAGCGTCCCCTGAGAGCAGCGACCGGAGCTGACGATTGCAGTATGGTATTTCTTCATGGCGCTCCCTTTAGATTTGCGAACAAGATCGGGGAATTACATAAGGGATACATATATGGGGTTGGGTTTTCGCCCGATGGTAATAAGCTTGTCAGCGTGGGTGCTGATCGCAAAATTCAATTGTATGATGGTAAGACGGGAGCTGCCGAAATACAGATTGGACAAGACGAGCATCAGGGAAGTATTTTTGGTGTATCGTGGGCAAGTGATTCAAAGAGGCTAGTCACGGCCAGCGCAGATCAAACAGTCAAATTGTGGGATGTGGAAACTTCCAAGGTTGTTCAAACGTGGAATTTCAAGGGTGAAAATGATTTAAAATTTCAAGATCAACAAGTCGGTGTCGTTTGGCCCACTGCTCGTAGTGATGGGATGATCATCAGTTTGAATTTGGCAGGTGATTTAAATTATCTCGTCGAAGGAAATGAAAGACCCGTGAGAGTGATTCAAGGACACAATAAAAGCATAACTGCTATGGGATCGACTCAAAATAAAAAGCCGCAGACCTTCTGGACAGGCAGCTTTGATGGTAGAGTTTGTTCATGGGATGCCTGCTCAGGTTTTGGCACTGCTGTGAAAGGGGAGAGCCATAAGAACCAGGTTACTGCGTTCGAAACGAACTCAGGAATGGCTTATAGTGTTGGCTGGGATGACAATCTTCGAATCGCCGATATGACCTCCATGACTTACCTCGAGAGCTTGAAGCTTCCAGCGCAACCAAAAGGAATTGCGATAGCTGAAGGTCGAATATTTGTCGCCACAGCTAATAGCCTCGAAGTCTACAGTATAGATTCGAAGGATAACATAAATAGTCTCGTTCTAAAGGAATTCACACTGACTGCTATCACAGCATCAAATTCATTTGTAGCTGTTGGAGATGAGACAAATATTGTGCACATTTATAAAGTTGATTCAAACCACCAACTACTTCCTCAGCAGAAGCTGAAACTTTCTACAGCACAAATTACGGCTTTGAGTTTTAGTCCTGATGGAACTTATCTGGCAGCTGGAAATTCTTGCGGCAAGATCTTTGTGTATGAGACTACCTCTTGGGGAGTAAAAACAGATCGCTGGTCAGCGCACACAGCACGTGTAACCAGTATTGCATGGAATTCTGGAAGTACTCGTGCAGCTAGTGGAGGTCTAGATACTAATATCTTTGTTTGGAGCTTAGACTCCCCTGGTAAGCGTGTCAAGGCTCCCAATGCCCACAAAGATGGGGTACATGGACTCGCATGGGTTGACGGAGATCAAAAACTTGTGAGTGTTGGAGGTGATGCTGCGCTTAAATTTTGGGACATATCAGACGTGAAATAGCTCGAAAAGGTCCATTGCGAGAGCAATTTTAGGAATTTTGGCGCCAGACAGAAATCTATTCTATTACATAGGCATTTCATTTTAACATTGAATATATATATGTGTATGTGTGTGTGTCCAAGCTAGATAATTTTTGGCGAATTATACTTACCGGTCATGATAAGCCATTCTTGAGCTATTTTCAGGCGGCACATAGAAGATATGTACAGTCTCACGAGCACTGAGGAGGTTTTTTAGCTCTTTTTTTAGATTGATCAATAGCCCGAAGCGCTGCTGAGAGAACACCAACTGAGTAATATTTTGTCTAGTTTGAGGACGATGCTCCTCCATTTTTGCGGCATTCTTTTCATTCTTATAATCTCTCAAAACTTTCACAACTCGCTTGATAGAATGAGTCAAAAATTGTACGTCGACATAATTTATTATTATTGATGATACCTCTTTTAAGGGTCACGAATTAGTTGGACACTTTTGACATATCTCCCAACTTTATCTTACTTTCTAACACGACATAAACCCATATATCAATTTTTAAGTCTCTAGAGTTTAGATCTCCAGAGTAGGCTCTACTATCAAGCAACTAATTTAATTAAGTTAGAGTATTTGGTGTACGCGATAAGTTGATCTGGAATAGAGGATATTTAATGGTGAACGCGCTTGCTTCATCAACGAATTAGGTCGCGATCGGCTAATTAACCTATTTACTATTTGTCCGGTTCAATGACCGTTATTGAAAAAAAAGATTTTGAAAGCCATAATTCTATGTGCTAGATGTTCAGCATGAAAAGCTTACCGCTAAGCCATCCGACCCTATATATCAGCTACAAATCGTCCGTATCACTGTGCTACTCGCGGATCGGACTTTTAAATTTCCGTGCTCCATAGAAGATTCCAGTAATGACCAGCCGCTGGTAGAAATTGACGCTGGACCACGGAATTTGTGAAAGATCATTAATTTCGCCGCAATGAGTGAATCCAACCAGCGCAGCGTTGTCTACTTCGATATCTCAATTGGTAAACACCAGGAAGGGCGGATCATCTTCCAATTATATGATGATGTGGTTCCTAAGACCGCCGAAAACTTCCGGGCTCTTTGCACGGGGGAGCGAGGCATAGGCAAGTCCGGAAAACCACTGTGCTACAAGGGTTCAACCTTCCACCGAGTCATCAAAGACTTCATGATTCAGGGTGGTGACTTCACAGCGGGAAATGGAACTGGCGGGGAGTCAATCTACGGCTCCAAGTTTGAAGACGAAAACTTAGACACTAAGCACAGTGCGCCCTTTTTGCTGTCCATGGCCAATGCGGGGCCAGGTAAGCCGCTGGAACCTTCGTGCGCACGCACGTCGCACTAACCCGGCGTTCAGGAACCAACGGCTCCCAATTCTTCATTACGACCGTACCAACCCCACATCTAGATCGCAAACACGTCGTATTCGGTGAAGTGTTAAGCGGAAAGTCCGTCGTTCGAAAAATCGAGAATCTCCCTACACAACCCGGTGACAAACCCGGGAAAGCAGTTACTATTACCGACTGTGGGCAGATAATGAACTACGACGCGAAAGAAGCGACCAAAAAAATGCCCGACTCTACTGGCGACCCTTATGAGGACTTTCCCCAGGATAATGTCAACCCGCTTACTACGGCTGATATCCTCAAGGTAGCTACGGAATTGAAAGAGTTCGGGAATGTCGCGTTCAAGGCAGGTAATCTCACCTTGGGAGTAGAAAAATATCAGAAAGGTCTTAGATACCTCAACGAAGACATTGATCTAGAAAAAGAATCTGAAGAAATCAAAGTATCTCTGAACGCCATTCGATTCCTACTGAATTCTAATGCATCTCTTTTGTCGAACAAATCAAAAGAATTTTCTGAAGGTGTGCGTTTCGCTAATGCTGCTTTGGAAGTAGCGGGAATCAGTGATGCAGAGAAATCAAAGGCGCTTTACCGACGCGCCAGTGCGTTGGTTGGATTAAAGGAGTATGAGAGTGCTGTAGATGATCTTACGGAAGCTAACAAGCTTTCACCGGGTGATGCTGCCATAGTGAAGGAAATGTCAGCAGTTAAAAAGATAATTGTTGAACAAACTAAAAAAGAAAAAGCCGCTTATAGCAAGTTTTTTGTATGATATCACATATAATAGTATTAATTTTATTTGATGATTTATGAAGCTACAGCTTGTGTAATACCTTCAAGCCCTCAACTTGTGCTATCGTTTCACGATGCTTTCAATCTGCACGCTAACCATTTTACTACTCCGAATAATAGAGAAAAGAAAAATTAATAGTTTTATTCCAATCAGAGAATTTACCCATACGCCTATCTCGTGTTGTCATAATCCATATATCGCCGCACTGTGTAATTATATAATCAAATCATTTTCTCGTTTTCCTCTTAAACAAATCCCCCTGCCCAAGATGCGGACATGAAATTTTCGCTCTTGTCTTGGTAGGGAAGTTCTCCGTTCTCTCTACCTCTCCTTTTCATTCCAACTGATACACCACCAATAGACTCATCGTTAGGAGCTAGCTCATTGATTGGAGGATTTGATTTAATTTTTCTCGGATTTCGCTCATTCTGGTCCGTTCTGAAGATCTTAGAAACTGATTGCTCCTGGCCATTAAGAGCTGATCCAATTTCATTATTTCCATTGTTGTACGAGAAATTTTGGGTAGGTGCACGGATGCGGCGGCCACTTGGGCTTGTTGAAAGGTGGTCACGTGGAGTTTCTTGAAATCCCGGGTTATCAAACAGGATATCATAGCTATTGGTAGCTTTTACCGCATGAATATCATCTTGAGGATTCAGCTCGATCTTCTCAGCTTCACAAAGATACTCGTCTGCACGCCTCTGAAGCTCGACACAAAGTTGGTGGAATACGAGTAACTCCCCATGAAAGCTATTAGGTGTTGTAATTTTATTCTGGGCATCAAGCCAGAGCTTTACTAGTCTAGAAAAGTTCTGGGCATGATCAACTAAGAATGGTAGCGACGGAAAGCCTTCCCGATATGCTGGAGGCAGACGGCTAAAAACCGCAGTAGGGGACGAATACGAAGCTGGTGAGCTCAAGGTTTTGTCTTGGGAAGAAATAGCACATATTGAATCAATAAATCCTTTCATACCCTTTCGATGGGCTGCCAGAAAGCGGTTCATTGGCTCCATCCAGGCTTCTTTTTTGCCAAAGTTGGAAAAATTCGCGAGTGCCTGTAAGCCCTTTGCAATTAATGTTAGGGTTCGCTGGGCTTTTGCTTGGGGATTATCTCTTAACAAGCCAAAAAGCTTCGGATTGAGTAGAGCTGGACAGAAGAATCTCAGAAATAAGATTCCCGAGACACTTGTGTAAGCCACTGTTCGCAAAAAATCCCCATAACGGTCCTCAGCAACGGCTCGGATATATTTGAGAACTTTACGTAGTTCAGATGGAAACCGGGCAGCTGAGTTAGAAATACCTTCCCAAACATTTGTCGTTAGCGTAAAAAGTAGAGACCAGTTTTTATTTCTATCATGAACGTTTGAAATTCGGGATGGGTCAACTTCACAATCCGGGTTCATAGAATTAATTTCTGAAATACGATCTGTCAGCACCTCAGCAAGATATTCCTTCCCAACTCTTCTCATATGAAAGTCTAAAGCTTGCGTAAGGAGCGAATTGCCTCTGAAAAGTAGGTTTGCTTCGACTTGGAGAGATTTACCCATATCTCTGACGCTCTGCTCTCTATCGCTAACAGTTGAAACAGAAAAGAGAGATTCGTCCGAGTTACCTCTCTTACTCCAAATGATTCGGCATTCAGAAGACAAATCTTTCTCAGGACCATCAATTTCCTCTTCAACCAAAGTTGTTAGCCATTCCCCGGCGAAGCCGGACACCTGAAATATATTCACCATGGTTTCTGATAAAATTTTGAGACTTGAAGGTATAGCTTGCGAAATTTGAATTGTTAATCCGGTGCCAAAATTATGTAGAAGCTTAGAAATTGGCTGATAATCATTGGCCAGCAAGACTACAAGCTCTTCGTACTTAACGTCCAATAAAATCTCTCCAACCTTCTCCTGGTGATGATCTAATGCCGGCCACCAAGTTTCGCTGCCTTTGTCATGCTCAAGACTACTCGGGGAAATATCCGTCGTCCAGCAAACAATTTCAGGTAATGGATTTTTGGGAGATAACGAGCCTTGAGACGAGGAGGCTATTCCTTTCACTTTCTTAATCGCTACTCTCAACCGAGGGGGACGAGGAGAAAGGTTTCGAAATTCACAGTCTTCTCTCCAGAATGGATTTTTGGTGTCATATCGAATACCAGTTCGAGCTCTAATTACACCATCAAGTGATACTTCCGCAAAATAGTTTCCAATCGAAGGATCGTGTTCTTCTTTTGCCGATTTTCCCGACAAAGGGGGTTTGGGCATAGAAGCCGGACTTCGGATTTTAGCTTCAATTATTCGCAGTTTCAGCGACTTCTCAATTCGAAACATATTCCTTAATTGCGGCTGCGAGCCAAAGGCGTCGATATTATCACAGTTTTGATCAACCCTTGATATACGCGGGACATATATCTCTGGGAATGTAAAGGCACGAAGCAAGCAAAACCACACCTCAAATGATATACGTGATTCAAAAGCAATGTAAAGGGGCTCGGAAGCTGTGGAATGACTGGGTACAGTTACGTGTTGAGGGAAAATCACAATGCAGTATTCCTCGTTGAACACGGATTCATCGAGTAATTGAATGGAGGATCTCGGAAAATTTGACAGTTTTAGAATCGAAAGAACCGAGTTATTATCCTCACTTAACAGTTTAAGTTCTCCGTTGTCATGGAATATGCATGAAACTTGCCTCCATCTTGAATTAGATGTCAGACGTGAATCTCGAGTTAGCATTTTCGGTTTAATAGATTTTGGGGATTGAGATAAGGGTGTTACTTTGTCCCATAATAGTAATTTGGCGACCTTAATTATATTGCCAACGTTCATTCCATTTGATTTGTGATTTGAACTCGATTCTTTAGACAATGAAGGTTTTTCAAAGCCAGGAGATGATTTTTTAGGGCTCGTTTGCGAGCGAGATTGCTGCCAACATAGTAAGGCAGCCAACCAAAGATCATAGTCAACAGGATCGATAGGTTTAAGAAAAATCTTCGACTCCATTCGACTATTTGATAGCTGGAGCCATTTAGATTTCTTATCCGCGATTTCAATAGGCTCTATCTGAATACCTCGCAAATCATCTATCACTGTGGCGAAGGGCGGTTCATCTTCATTACTCCTACACACAAGAGAACCCTTTACGTTGTCAATGTGACATAATCCACTAATCGGTGCTTTATCATTTGTTTGATATTCTACAACACCTCTCATTCTACCACACAAAGTTTTCATCAATGTTTGTATTTTGTCTGCATTTTCTATGGTTGCCGGAAATTGAAATGAATTAAGTGATCGTGCATCATCGGAAATATTTGGGGAGGTAGACGTAGTAGGAGATGTTTTCTTGATTAGGATTCGAGTCTGTGGGGATTGCGGCTTTCCAGGAGCAGTCTGGCTCAATGTATTACTTTGCAACGAAGAGTTCGACCTGTTAGAATTAGAGCTAGCATGATTTAGAAGACTAATGCTAGGGTTTGGTAAATTATGCTGGTCATTGGTGAAGCAATTTTCAATTATCCCAGTTCGGGTTCGCGGTCGCATTTGAAGTCGAAAATTTGATTCCAACGAAGATACTCGAGTCGTAATACTGAGTGACCTTTCATTCGGACTCTGTACTACCTCATTTCCAAAGTTTTTTGAATTGCTTGAATCAGTTTTCAATGAATCCAACACTCTAATTTGCGGTTGTGACAGTCCTTTTGGTAGAGGATCACAAGTCTCGGGAGGTATACTGGTGGTTTTATGCTGCTGATAAGCCATAACTTTTGATTTCTCTAATGAAATTTATCGGCCATTCCTGGATAAAGGACTCTTGTCTGTCAGTCTCTATCGTTCTTGCATCAAGATCAATAGAGAGGTAAGAAGGATCGATGGTCAACTTCTTCTTTCTACATATGAAGGAAGATTGCTGCGTACCTGGATCAAGAGTTAGTTGTCTAAATCTCGTGGTTAAAGCTCGGCGCTTCATAGGAACTATGATATTGCACCCTCACCATGATTTGCGACACGTACTAGTTGAGAGAACGTTGGAGAATAATTGAGACAGAAGATTCAAAGAAATTTAATGAAGGTAAAAATGAAAGAAAAACGAGTGTGAAAATAAACTTTTCAACTTAACAAACATATCAATCAGTTGTATTGCATTATAACATATTAGAAGCGCAGAGACTTAGCACGCTCGGGTGTTCGGCTAATCGTTTGTTTGACTTGATGCTATGTTACAAGGCATATTGAATGGAATGATATAAAGAAGATATGTGAAGAATACTGCTTGCTATAATGCTCAACGTCAAAGATTAATTACATCCAAGAGTGAGAACGTTGTCAAGCTAGCAGCACCTCTTCCGTTGCGATATTATTTCGCGGACTCTAGATTCTTTGTTTAAAAGTCAACTTTCAGTCCTAGATCTGGTTTCCACTTCACACATACTTGACACTTGTGGCCGCTCTCCGCTCCTGTGAAACGATAAGGAAAGCCTTACATGCTGGCGGTGTTAATGTTTGTCAAATTCGACGGTAATTAATACCTAAATTGTAAGAATTTTGAAATCAACAACGTCTTACGTAATGCTTATCTGCGGCGTACATGTATATGTATTGGAAAACTATTCAAATCGTATTGGGCTGTATTTAATAATAATTATCTAATCTGATCGTCGAATCAAATGATTAAAAGGCGATTATTTTTATGTTTCTCCTCCAAGTATTTCCCTCTCTTCTCTCTCTTATAAAATAATAATTTATCTATATAAGCTCAACCATTAGCTTCGTCCACGACTCAAGGCTCTGAATCCTCACCCCCCTCATGCTGTTGGGATTCCGACCAGATCCTTCAAGACCGAATTCTCTTTCTCTGAATCCTATCTTTCGACATTTGCACTGGGAATTACGAAACGGTATTTGTTACCCACGAGAGAGAGAGAGAG
>JAATOF010007013.1:0-12003 GCA_013170925.1 Podosphaera leucotricha
AAGGCACAGAGAACTCGTCACGAGAAAGGACTGAGCTCTGAGTACGGATAATCGCAGATCCAAACAGTGTATTTATTAAGTAGAAGTGCTCTCCGCCTTTTTTCCTAGATTTAGATAATTAACTGTATTTGTTTGGACTTGCTCTGTTGTAATCAACATCAACTGTTGTGAATATGCATGTTGTAGTCAGTGCGTTTGACATGTTAAAGGACCAGAGGTTTCTACAACCGTCCACGGGATAATTGGGGTGTAAATATAAAGTTCTCATATGTACACACATGCGCCAAGTTATGCACACACCACGCTCTTTAGCACGTATATATATTTCCTTAGTTACATTACAGATAAACATAGACTTAATGGGTAACTCCAAGTTATACAGCTTATTCATCGATCCCATTCTCCTTCTCTCAGTTCAACGTAGTTCTCAGGACAAGTCATCCAGCACAACATAGCCACACCAGACAAACCATCATCAAGTAGCATTATCTAGTCTCAGAGTCCCCCTCCGTAAGCTCATAACCACAACACCAACTTGGTAAATCGATAGACTTTATTGCTTTACTATTTCGCTACAACGATTCATACCAGTATCATTCAGCGTAGAGACCTGGTGAATTTCCATTAAAATATGCTTGAGACTTTTATATCCACCTAGAATTCACCTGGAGAATCTGGTATCTGGTCATAAGAGAGCGACGAGAAGGAAGATTGATCTATGCGAAGATTGTGTAGCAAAATTCCAATCGGTCAGAAAAAGCAACTCGCTTTGTGTGAATTTGATGCCAGAATCTGGTAATTTGGTATTCTGCTACTTAGATGAAAGTTGTTGTCTCTCCTGTATTGAGGAGAAGCGGGGGGAATTATTCTTGCTATACCAGAAATTTGAGGCTGTGAATTAAATGGCCAAGGATGCACCTCTTAAGCGAGCTCATATATATGTAGGGTGCTTCGTTTACCCTGGACATAGTGTACATGATCCGCGCCCTGATTAAATATCGTAAAAAGAGCAAAATATTCGGCCGTGACACCCCTGTAATATCGTAATATGAAGGACAGGAAACCAAAAATTAAAATTTTGGGTTCCTCCCGCCTGCCCAGCAGTTTTTATTGTGCAAGCAATCTGAAAAATCGTTATATGTACCACTTTGACTGAAATATCGTTAATATGTTACATACCAGGACCAATTTTCTTAAGCCGCTATACATAATATCAAAAATTACCTTAGCTTCAAACCATTTCAATTTTCTCTACGCTCAATTAAATCAAATTCGGAGAAATAACTCCTGAAGCTAAGCTTATTGCGAATGAAAATTCCTTAATTGATTTAAGTTTAGATCGACGTTGATGGTGCCGGACTTGTTGACTCACCGCGCTAAATACTCGCGCATCTAGTCGAGGGGCGCCATATTTGTTAGTACGCTAGTCTCGATAGGTTAATTAATGCAAAGCACCAACCAGTTTCAAGAATAGGAAGGGAGCTAGTTATCACGTGCTTTTGGAAACCACATTGATCAATTTCCTTAATTCGACATTAAGACATCTACGCTCTAGACATAACACCCCAAGCCCGAATAATGTTATCAGTATAGCCAGCGAACAAAGTCTGACCATCTGTGCTCCATGCCAGCGATACACATTCTGGTTCGCGGCTTTTCTTTCCAACAGCTGAAAATTCTGGTTTTAATTCATCTACTTTGGACTTCTTCTCTAAGTCAAAGATAATAATTGAGCTAGAGGTGGCGGCACAGAGCCAATATCGGTTTGGCGAGAAGACGAGAGCGTGAATTTCATCGCCGGCGTTTAGAGAGTAAAGATGTTTGGATTCGTTCAGATCCCATAACATTGTTGTGCCATCCTTACCTCCAGATGCGCATAGAGATCCGTCAGGGGATATTGTGACGGTGTTTATGTAACCAGTGTGACCACTGTGGTCGGTTTGTAACCTACAGGATGAAAGCTCCCAGACCTTGGTTATAGTTAGCATAAGCTTTTAATTAGATTTAATCGGGTTATATTAATGATGTGAAGTTCAGTGCAAGGGTGTTGAATTGTCTCATGGTCTGGTTTCCCAGGCTCTGAAGTAGCAAATACTTTTGGTTGCGAAGCATCATGACAAGCTAAAAGGCAGAAAGTTGATTGGAAGTTCTTACCTTTACTAATTTATCCCAACTACTGCTCACGATGACGGGGTTCTGAGGATTAGGACTGAATCTAACACAGGAGACCCAATCGGAATGTCCTTTCTCTGTTATTGTAAACTTGCAGTCACCGAGGGTGTTCCAGAGCTTGATTGTCCGATCACGAGAACCTGAAACAATCTGTCTGTTGTCTGCAGAAAAAGACACCGAGAGGACATCTTTGGAATGGCCAACAAATCGTCTTGTGGTAGTTCCAGTTGCAAGTTCCCATAGTCGGAGGGTTTTATCCCAGGAAGCAGAGAGAGCATAGGCACCGTCAGAAGAGATCACCTGTTTTTGGTCTCAGCATACAATCTTTCGTGTCAAGAAATTCAAATATCAACCCAAGTAAACATACACAGTCAGAGACAATGTGAGAATGACCGCGGAGAGAGCGCTTTGGGTAACCGTACGAGCTCTCATCGCGGGTCAACTTCCAGATCATTAATGTATGATCGCGGGAACCCGATAAGAGCATATCTGGGTCCTCGAGAGACGTCGCGAGGGAAGTCACCCAGCCACTGTGGCCCTCAAGGGTGCCCTTCAAGATGAG
Organism: Podosphaera leucotricha; assembly: GCA_013170925.1. Taxonomy (NCBI): domain Eukaryota; kingdom Fungi; phylum Ascomycota; class Leotiomycetes; order Helotiales; family Erysiphaceae; genus Podosphaera; species Podosphaera leucotricha. The sequence goes on from JAATOF010007013.1 coordinate 2,735, forward strand.
TTGTTCCGTCATTGCGATGGTCTTCTGTCGGTACACAGTTATTGAGGTCTACGGATCAGGAAGGAATACTATATAACTGAATCCCAAAAATATTTGTGGCATTAAGTAAGCGACTATCCTAATATAGACTAGTGTGACGTCGCTTGGAGCTCAAGCGGGAGTACGGACGCTTTGGCTAGACGCAATCGGTCCAGTGAGATGGCAGCGATACAGATACGTGTGCTCATCACGCATTATCAGATTTAGAGGTTCAGCTTGATTGAATTTCACACCATGCCAGATAGTAGCTTCCAAGATGTATTAAATATAAATTACAACTATCAATCAATCGCTTGCTCCTATGACCTATTTTGTTATAGGTCTTTATTGACAGGTTCACGGATATTCGATCACGATAACAGCACGAACTAAGGGGGGATTAGACTTTTAAAGATACAGTGGGAGACTTGTGTGTGCTGTGGACATTATCTTAGAAGATGATAGTGTTGAAGTCACCATCTAGGAGCTCCTGATCTCATCGTATTAAATATCGGGCCAGTAGGATAGAACAGAAGGTTAAGAAAATGTGCCAGGGTGTCTAGGATTTTTTTCACGTAGATGAGCGAACATATTACCTATCTCCGTCATTGTTAATCCAAATTATCTGATTTTATTGAGCCGGCCTAGGCTACACATCTATAGCCCTTGGTATTGCAAGATCAAACACAGAAACTTTAAAGGACTTCAAATTTATTCATAGTGAGGTTGAGAACTTGAAAGTATTTCCATATAATTTAAGACTCCGTAAGGGAGATCATATGTGCTATTTCAAATCCTAGACTTGTAGTGAGATTGGATTAAAGGGCTTCAAAATGGTGGTATAATTTAGATCAATTGTGTAACTTGAGGATGTATCCACTGGCATCTTAATAAACGATTTAAGTAAATTTGCGAGTATTTTATGATCCCGCATTCGCAGCCCTTTGCTCTTCTAACTTAGTGTAGTAGCGATCTCGTTGCTGGACCTTTGGAACGTGAACTCCGTACCTAGGGATGATTGTTAGCGAACTAAGAAGAATGGTGAAGTGATCTGAGGGAGATGTACCAAAAGAGACATCCGCCTGACATACCGAGCCCTATTACACTTCTATCAGCAGACTCCTGTACTCTAGGGGATTTGATCTTTTGAGTATAGATACTTAGAGGAAAGCGCCGATGCTTTGGCAGAAGTTTGAGGAGACTAACCGAAAGCGATGCTAAGATCGAGAATAAGCCCACGTCGGAGCATCTGTATGAAGTAAGTATTAGAGTTATAACATTCTACTCAAGGGAAGTAGAATTTCTATTCAATTATATAATTAAGCAGAATGCTTACACCTGTGATTGGGGCGATTGCCATATCTTAAAAATTGTATCACTTGTATATTGTGTAGTTCTGTCTGAATGTAATTATGTTGCTGGACTTGTTTGGAATTATGAGTTCAAGTTATGAAACATCCATTATGGAACGAAATCCTTGTTTAACGAACTTATCAGAGTCGGAAATTAGTGAATAATTCACGTAGACTACTCCACCCAAACATGAATGCTCGTTGTTGGCAACATCATTGTACGCGTCAGAAGCGATAAGCCGGATTACGGATAATCTCTAATAAATAGTTTGCATCAATGGTAGATGGCTATGCTATCGCCAATTCATTCTCGAAAGCGATCCCCAAGTAACTGTGATCATGATTCTGCAGACGAACCCACCTCGAAAAAATTATGTATCGGACCTATATCACCAGAGTCAATCTCTTTCTCTGAAATACAATCAAGCACTAGACATATTCCGCCCATGTTTGATGATGACCCATATCAACTCCTTCAACGCTCGGTAGCTTTAGCTCTTCAGCATGTTGGATTCAGCGCCGCTACACCAAATGCTTTGGTGGCGCTCTGCGATGAAGTTGAATCCTGTTAGTATACCTGCCTTAGCTCTACACTGTCGGCGGCCTAACCTGCATGAGATGCGTCACGTTTTCTTTCGAAAGTGACCGTATCAATGCTCAGTTCTAGGCGTTCCCAGCCGATAGTCACCGACTTTGAATATGCGCTCTCAGAATTCCACATCCCACTCTTATCGATAAAGCCGCATCTTCGTCCTCCTATACCAGCTTCTAAACTTCTTGTTCAACTTGAGCCTCTACCAACCGAAGAATTGGCGGCTCCTGCGAACGCTACGCTAATTGGAGATGAACTAAGCGGTGAGGTGGATAAAAAAGATAGACCCTATATTCCTGCAAAATTTCCTTCGTTTCCCAGCAAGCACACCTTTAAATGGACAGAGAAGGACTCCGCTCGTGAAACCGATGCTAGAAAAATTCGAGAAGAAGCGGCTAAAGTTGCTAGACAGGGTGAAGAAGCTCTTCGGCGTCTAACCAAAATTGGAAAGTCTGCAAAGAAAAAGGATACGAAGAAGATTGCAGGTAAAGATCCTAAAACTAAAGAGAGAATTGAAATATGGGAAGAAGTCATGGAGAATCTTTTAATGGAAACAAATGCAACTTCTAGCCCTACATTTGTGGTAAATAATATCGAAAATGATAATAAGAGCATGATTGTTAATGCAGAGAGGCAATATTTTCGTAAAGGTCCCCCGGCAAGGCGAAAACCTCTTCAAGATCCTTTCGAAAATATTATGAAGGTTTAAATGTGTTGAATAACAAAGATCAGGTCACAGTGAGAAATTGCTGTTTCTGATCAGTCTTCTAGAGGGCTTTAATAACTTAAACTATTTTATTCAATAGATTAGATGAGTACTGAGTGATAGCTTTGTAGAAGATGATAAATAAATCTTCACCACACAAGTGTGAATTACAAAGAAGCAAGCACCTTTGTCTTTCTTCACCAAGTTAAACAGATATAATCAACACAAGTTTGTGATCTTTTTGAGTCACCACAATGACGTAATTTATGACTTTGTGGTTTTATTCCTTTCCCAGGAAGTTGTTTCGGCTAAGAAGGTCCCATTCCCATATCGTAGTCTACATCAGTATTACAGTTAGTTGTCATCATTCTTGTTGCTTAAGAAGGTTAAGAAGATAAATTTACCTTCGAAAAAATCTCTCAACTGGCTGGCAAATAATTTTCTCCCCCTTCACTGCACACTCATATTGAAGCATCTCCAAGAGTTCGCCTTTCTCCAACAAACCATGGAATCCCTTACGACTCTTTCCTTTTTCATTTAACTTAATACGAGCAGTGAGATCTTCTACTGGAAATGTAGATATGAAGGGTGCCATTCCAAAATTGGTTCGTTAATAGAGTGAGATGATTGGCTGGGTTCTAACGCGCTGTTGAGCCAGCTGAGCGTGGTGTATTAATTAGAATGGATAAATGCTAGTGAATGATAATGCAGCCGACAACATCAGCGATGCAAGCGCGCGGCGCCCAACTACTACATGAAGTCGCAGTTGATGAATGTTCGCTCGAAGACGTATGTTCAACTGATTTTTCTCATTAGAAATTGCAATCCTACGTTCATACACTCGCATCAAATCATCTCAAATCAGAGCCTACTAACTACCGTCTCTACTTACATTGTTGTGACAATAGATCCTTGTCTCTCTTCAAGCTGCTCGTCTTCCTCACCAATCCTCACCTATTCTGCCGCCATCTCTGGCGAGCCTATATCGCGCTCATACTACAACTGGCCCGCTTGCCATAAAGAGCACTCCCTCAAGCGCCGCTTCGACAGCTCTTGCTCACCATATAATCTCATATCAGCTTAAGACCTGCAGTGGCGCCGTAGCCCTTGTAGATTTCACAGGTCGTTTTTCTGTGTCGCACTTGGCAGACCAATGTGGGAAGGAAGCTCTTCAACATTTACATATATTTCGTATCGTCAGAAATTCAAGCCGAGTGTGTGAGGCTGTGAAACAGTGGATGTTGTATGGCAACCATGCAAGTGGTGGAAGAGTATGGATTGGAACTATTCTCATGGGAGGTGAAGGAACGGGCCCTTGGGATGGAATGGGTGGTGTACTAGTCAGTGTTGGATGGAAAGGATGGTTGAATGTCGCAATGGATAAGGTACAAGAGTTTGATGCCACGACAAGTGTTGAGCAGGCCTGGGAAATGCGTACTATGACGGAACCTAAATGTTGGAGAGCATGGTGCGTCGAAGGAGAATATAAGTGGCAGTAAAATCTCCTTTGCTGAGCTCAGTTATGCATCAACAAGTATTTTCAATTCGCTACGTAGAAGCCAGTAATTCTACCCATGTCCTCAATAATCTGATGATAGAGGAAAGTGAAGAATACTGCACAGTCATCCTATATTTTATACATAAGTTACTTCACAAACAATGAATGAGTTGAACGTAGAATTTGTCTTTCTATTTATTTCAAGTGATAATTTCTCTCATGTTTACGTCGTGTAAATCCCACATAATAGTCGGTAACCGATCATGAGGGTGAAGAATGAGCATTTCACGTTCAGAGGATTTGTGGTGCCCAAATTTTAGGGCAGACTCGTTTGAAGTTTTTCGATGAACAAACTACTAAGAATTGCTGCAGGAGTTACACTGATCTGGCACAAAGACTAGTGGGTGCTTTCTATTTCCCATCAACATTTTCAAGAATCAGTTTCTATTGTCATTAATCAACGGCGCCAGTAGGTAATAACGTCCAACGTCGACCAACGACCGAGCTCATCCAAATCGATAACAGCGCTCATTGTTAGTGATAGGCAACGAGGGTCAATATCGTAGCGCTTATTTCATACGCACGCGGAGGGTATACGCATCCTGAATCGCCGAATATGTAAGTCCTGTGATATGGTAGGCGTAAGTTCGTCGCAAGCATAGATGTATCTGAGATCGATTATGGTTATGAGTTTGTTTGATATGTCTGCAACCACGCACCTTTAGTTTTCTACTAAACCAAAAACGTCGAGGAGTCTTCTCTTAGTTGCTAAAAATACTCATGCCATGAGATACATTCACAGTTACCAACGTAAGAGCTCAGGCCCTTTTGTTTCGTTGGTCAAAGCCTCGGTAAGCCCAATCCTTCCTCAAAGTTGGTAACCCCTCAAAACAATCTCCTTCCAAAAACCTTCCCCTCTCCCACATCCTACTTCTCCGTCTTCTCCATCAAAATCACATCCTCACCTTTTTAAGAAGAGCTAGCCATATCGATCAATTAGGAGCTGCCCTCGGTAAAGAAAAGTAAACGAAGGGTCGTAGCTGTGGCAGAAATGTTTTTAAATATAGAATTAAGTTCGAACAGGCAACAGAGCATTTGAAACATTGAGAGGACCCTAACTGAGAATGCTTTGGGCCTCTGACCATGACCCTATGCGACTGTTCTTGGTAATTTTAGATATACAATGAACGACGTTCTGAGCGTTTACTACCGGAAACGACTCAAGGTGAAGATTTCGACTTTGCCAGGCTCCTTACGATAGATAGTTCCAGAATGAACTGCACAATATTTATCGGATAAGCTTCTCACCACCACTTTATACTCGACGCTTTGGTTCATCATTCTGAGCTAGAAATTTTGGTTGCGCCAGCACAGTACAGGAGTGCTGATGGTGTTCCTCCCCTGATCTAACAAGTCGAACCAACGTACATGCGTGCGCAGGCACGCAGAACTTGCTGGTTTGCGGTGATGATTCTAATCGCTGTATCCTGAATACGGGGCTAGATTTACCCGCGGCTGGTCCTTGGCGTGTAACATGTTCTTTTAGAATGTTCGGTCGACGGTATCAGCGGCGAGGTCTACTTGTGCAGCTTGACCCAGAGGAAACACACAATATCGCCCTGCTCTGACTATTTTCTGACTATTGATAAATGCTACGAACATCACGGTGGATACTTGGCTTACAGTGGCTCAAGTCATTTAGGGGAGCTAGTGTGCAGTCCTAGAACAACTGACTTGGGGAAAAATGTATTAGCCAAGCGAACGCAGGATCTCGGTTGCTACTTGTCTGACAAATTTTTTATTGCCATATTCTAGATATCTTGTGGGCCTTTGACTGTAGGAGGCAGGTTTTTCTCCCAGTAACCGGTTTTCCTCGGACAATGTATCAAGGAACTCACTCCACAGCCCAATGCAGCTACAAAGTGTACGGAAATATTCATTATATAAACCCAGACATTGCTTGAACGTAGAAATAGTTTTTAGGCCGTGGCACTTGCTTCCGTTTAGACAAGACTGATAAAGCTACCATCAAGGTCAACACAAATGTAACTGAACTTAAGGCAGGTAATACGCGATTCCACGTGCAGCTAGATTTTCAAGCCAAAAAATAGAATCCAAATTAACCCAGATGAGCGCCTCAAGGGTATCGAAACCATGAAGCTAGCAGTGGATGAAGTAGAGGTAATCCGACTGAAACCGTCCGAAATAGAAGAGCTAAACTCTCAAGAATAGAAACAGATAAACATGTAGTTGCCTCGGGTTTAGCTTTATATCTAGAGCTAGCTTATCATTTTGGCAGGGCGGGCTAGCGTAGCACCTGGCAAAATAAACTTCACAAGGATAGGATTGGCGTGAATCATGACTTAAATTTGGGATGACGAAAGGGAGAGGACATCACATCCACAACCTCTCGGTGATATTCTTATTTTCCTCAACACCCTTTTTGTCTCTCCTCTTTCATGCAATAAACACTGCATGTCTAAATCAGGGTTATATTAACAATTAACCTTTTGTAATATGCAGATAGAATACTCCGTTGCACATTCGAAATTGATACCAACGCCAGTTTTCGTCTTTTTCGTGGTTTTTATCATACATACAAACTATCGCATCTTATCTTCGTAAAGTGTAGTTCTCTTCTATCAAAAATATCAACTGAAGGTCATAATTCAGATTAGTTGGATAGTTTTCCAATATCCTTGCTTGGGGTAATAAAAATAAAATGAGAGCGATTGAAAAGTTGTCATAAAATCTTAAATGCTGCTCTCCACTGACTGAAATACGGTTTTAATTCCGTGGCACAACTTCTACCTGGTTGTTCGCAGCCAGCGAATCCAATAGTAAAGTCACCCTGCTTGTAAACTCCGGAAGTTGACGATTGGTCAGGTTTATCATACGAATTAATGATTTTCTGGGGTACAAGTGCAATTTTGGAGAGAATTGTAGGGTGCCACTGAACTATGTGTTCCTGGTACATGTCAGAATATTTAATAAATATTTAGGTCCAAAGAACTCACTAAGGCGTGAGAATGCGCTTTCTGGAAGTTGTATGATCGGTAAAGCGGATCAAACCATACTTCGAGAAAAAATCTGCCCCAATCACCTGTACGTAAGATAAAGCTGGTCGGCGCTAGCCCATTTTTGTCTTGAGAAATGACGAGGTCTACATCTTTTCCATCTAACAGAGTAGATGTCTTAATCACACTGTCTGGCGGCATTATCGGCTGGCCCCTGATCATGGTCTCGTCTAGCTTTCTGGGATCCATAATGTCCCTAATCACAGAGTATGCCGGATTCATTATAAAAGCGTTGTGGTCAAGATACCAAATAAACGTACTTTCATTAAATTTTGAAATAGCATGACGTACTGCAGGAACTCGAGCCCATGAACCAGGAGCCCCATCCAATTCATAGTCGTTGATGTTTGGAAAGAACGTTGCATATCCTGTATTTGATCAGCCAATTAAATCGTATGTGATCTGGAGAATTCACCATGTTTTTTGGCATATCTTATTCGATTTTCTTTGACATTATCTAAATACTCATCATTGTACCTGGAGGGGTCCAAAACTGTAACTATAACCACAGCGGGGTTCCCTTTTTGTACTTGGTCTGAGCTACCAAAGATCTTTGAGAGAATAAAGATAAAAGATCCTATCGCACAGAGTAGAAGAGCTGTAGTTTTAAGTCTACTTCTGCGGAGAATCAAAAGTCGAGACGAGCGGTTGGAATATGGTAAAATGTGGGAGGACCTCCTTAAAGGAAGAGCCATATGCATATTCGTTAGAAGTTTACACCCTGTAAGCTTGGCAATGGGCGTGGTTCTACCAGATGTGTGACTTGTGACTGAGGCGCAAAGCCAAGCTCCGAGATGGAAGGTGTAAATTTATAGGAGCTTAGGACATTAGCTGTAGGTTAACCTTAATTTGAAGATGAGGCTGAAACATAGCCGGTAGAACTCTGGCGGGTATTCAAACGTCTTTGACGGTCAGGTAAGATCTTAATTGATGATGTTCCCAGAGTTTGTCTGTGGCATGATCTAGCTCGGGGCTAGGTTATCGGCAATTATGTATTTCCGCTGCCTACCAGACATGGAATCATGACGTAATGTTTCTAGAGGATAACTAATAACCAATCGAAGGTATAATGTTCGCAAAATGATGAAGGGACCATATGATTAATTAACCGTGAACAATCACTCGATATGTCATGGTCACACAGTCAGAGAGTTGCATGCAACTCCGTCGCAGCTTCATTCACAAGAAATCATCGCAACTCATTTAATTAATAGATACAGGTAAAACTATTCGCTACGGTAAATTTAACTCTTCTGAAGCCCTAGACTCACGCCCTTCACCCTCTGAAGTTCGGGACCACCAGATATCAAGGAGCATCATGAAGACCCCAGACTTTAAGCATGCCGATATTATCAATGAACAGCGTAAACTTGTACCACTACTTGAGTGAACTTGAATTGACACCATAATTTCAACATCCACTCTAAGGATCGGCCCGGATAACTTACCGCTAAGCCATCTGACCCTAATTCTAGCTGACAAGCTAAGCGAAAACTAGGGATTTTGCAAATGGCAATAAGTGGTATGTACTTTTGCCGCTTTCACGTCGCAAAAATTGATTAAGTAGTGTGTAGTGGTTAGATAGTTTATGGTACCGTGCTGTACCTATCGATGCAAAGGTATAGACTATGCAAAGTGGGGTCCTTATTTTAGGTCCACTAACCTAATACGATAATAGATTAATGATTTTTTGTCGCCCAATATTAAAAAGGGCCTCAGGAGCAAAATGGATTAGTAATCCTGCCAAAATCTGTTCCAAATAACAAGGGTAGATGATGGACTCATCTATGCAAACTGGCTTAGTAATGTCTACTCAAGACGTTTTTGTTGGTTTTGTAGAAAAGCATACATCAACTTGTTGGCGAAGCATCTTACAAACAGTATCATCTTTTTCAAATTATCTTTTTATCTTTAAAAATGACTTCTTGTCGGTTGGGAATATACACGTGTATACGTATAAAGGGGGGTCTCTCGACTTGTAAATGGAATTCGTTATGTTATTTCACTAACGTGCGAATCTGCCTTA
>JAATOF010007041.1:0-11716 GCA_013170925.1 Podosphaera leucotricha
AAGGAGTGCGGCCTCAAGGGGCTGTCCGGTGTCAGCAACGACGTCCGCGATCTTCTGGCCAGCAGCGACCCGCAGGCGAAGCTCGCTTTGGATTACTTCGCCTATCGCATTGCTCTGTTCACCGGGATGCTCGCCGTTGCCATGGGCGGCATCGATGCCTTCGTATTCACCGCCGGTATCGGAGAAAACGCGCCTGCGATCCGCCAGTCGGTCGTCCAGAGGCTCGAATGGATGGGCCTAGGCTTGTCATCCCCGGCCAACAAAAAGAACGCAATCTGCATCTCCCGAAAAGGAGCGAAAGTTCCCTGCTTCGTCATCCCCACCGATGAGGAGCTTATGATCGCGACGCACACGCTCCGTGTCGCCCGCGGGCTCGCGAGCGCTACCCTTAAGGAGAAACGCGCATGATCGATCTTTCGACGCTTGCTCTTCTCAAGGGCAAGAAGGCGCTCGTCACCGGCATCGCCAATGATCAATCGATTGCGTGGGGGTGCGCAAAGGCGTTCCACGCCTTCGGCGCCGAGGTGGCGGTCACTTACCTCAACGAGAAGTCGAAACGCTTCGTCGAACCGCTGGCCAGGGAGTTACGCGCGCCCATACTGATGCCGCTCGACCTACAGAAGCCCGGGGAACTCGAGGCCGTGTTCGACGTCGTAAGGAAGAAATGGGGAACGCTCGATATCGTACTGCATTCAATCGCTTTCGCCCCGAAGGAAGATCTTCACGGACGTGTCGTCGATTGTTCGCGTGACGGGTTTCTCCTTGCGATGGAGCTATCGTGCTGGTCCTTCATCCGCATGGCTAAATTGGCAGAGCCGCTCATGAAGAACGGCGGAACGCTTTTCACGATGACGTATTACGGCTCGCAAATGGTCGTCGAGAACTACAACATGATGGGACCGGTCAAGGCGGCGCTTGAATCCGCCACGAGATACCTTGCCGCGGAGTTGGGTCCCCAGGACATTCGTGTCCATGCTATCTCTCCCGGCCCGCTGAAGACGCGCGCCGCCTCGGGGATCAGCGAATTCGACAAACTCTTGCAAAAGGCTCAGGCCAAGGCACCGAGCCGTAGCCTGGTGTCGATCGATGACGTTGGCGTCGCCGTCGCTGTGCTGGCGATGAACGGCGCCAAGTTGATCACCGGCGAGACGCTCTACATCGACGGCGGGTATCACATTATCGACTAGCCGACGCGTCCTGCGTCTATTGAACACTCTGCGCAGCGATGCGCTTCGGGATTCAATGAAGCTCCGGCACCTCTTTCACGGGGTGATCGGGCGCGGCCGCCGCCGCTTTCCGTTTCGGAAGCTTCACCTTGGCACGAGGAACACTCTTGTAGGGGATCTTGCTCAGGATGTGCTCGATGATGTTGAGGCGCGCCTTCCGCTTGTCGTCGGACCTCGCGACGTACCAGGGTGCCCATGCCGTGTCCGTCGCGCGGAACATCTCGTCGCGCGCGTTGGAATAGTCGTCCCATCGTGTATAGGATTGCAAATCCATCGGTGAGAGTTTCCAGATTTTTCGATCGTCGTCGATCCGATCCTCGAGACGCCGCGTCTGCTCATCCGGGCTCACTTCGAGCCAGTATTTGAGCAAAATGACGCCCGATTCAGTAATGGCTTTCTCTACATCCGGAACGATATCCAGGAAGCGCCGTGCCTGCTCTTCGGTGCAGAACCCCATGACGCGCTCGACGCCGGCCCGATTGTACCAACTGCGATCGAAAATGACGACTTCCCCGCCGGCCGGAAGGTGCGGAAGATAGCGCTGAATGTACATCTGCGACTTCTCGCGGTCGGTGGGTGCGGGAAGGGCGATAACACGAAATATCCGCGGACTAACGCGAGCTGTTAGAGCTTTGATGGTGCCGCCTTTACCGGCGCCGTCGCGCCCTTCGAACACGATGCAAACCTTGCGGCCTTCGTGGCGTACCCATTCCTGGAGCTTGACGAGTTCTCCGTGTAGGCGTCGAAGCTCCTTCTCAAAGCACTTTCGCTTCAACTTGCCGTCATTGTTCAGCAGGTCCTCGTCGTCGTGCCGGTCGCCCTCAGCCACCGTAGTGCCTTTGCGCGTGCTTCTGCGATCTCCCATGAGCTCCTCCTTGCTACGTGTCGGAACTGCCTAGGTCCTGTCCGATAGGTAGCGACCGGTCGAATGCCATCGCTTCACCCTGTCGTAACTGGACATCTCGCGATGCCACGTTGCCAGTCTAGCAAATGAAGACAACAAAGTCCGACATCTGATTTAAATTAATGTCGATTGACGCAGATGCGGCGGGCGACAAGACCGATGCGAAGCTGTGGTGTCTTCCTGATGCGGCGCCTTCGGAAGGAGTGCATTTCAGTGATTGGACCTGGATGGCATCCGGACTGTGCTGCGAGGCAATCTCCGCCGCGAGCTTCACAAAGCCCGCACGTTTCGGATGGACGGCACGCCACGAAGACTGTGAGCGTGCTCTTCACTGAACGATCGCCGCCGCCGCGTTGTACACAAGGGCGCCAACTGCCGGCCGCGCAATCAGGCTTTCGATCTTAGAGAGAACAGATCAAGCCAGTTCTCGAGCATCTCTGAGCTGTGGTGCTCGAACGCAGGCAAGTGCGGTCGGCTGGCGACAACAAGAGCATCTGCATCGACCCCATTGTCAGCCAGATAGCTTGCATTGTTGCGGCACATGTCGGCAAGCAGCGATCCGTTCACTTCGGCATGATACTGAAAGCCGTAAGTGTGCTTACCATGACGGAAGGCCTGCCAAGGTGTCATGTCGGAGGATGCAAGCAACACCCCCCCCGGAACCTCCCGAATGACGTCGCCGTGAAAATGATAAGAAAGAAGCGATCGAGGATGATCCCGGAGAACGGGATCGCTCTCGGCCCCTGCACGAAGATTTAGCACATGCCAGCCGATCTCCTTCCGTTCGCCAGCGCATACTTCTCCTCCGAGCGCCGCCGCAATTATCTGTGCGCCGAGGCAAAACCCAGCAATCGGTTTGTCGACGGCTCTGAATGAATTCACGAGTGCCATCTCCTGCTCGAGATAGGGATGGCTTGCGGTCTCATATGCGCTTTGCGCTCCGCCCAAAATGACCAGCGCGCTGAACCGCTCGGGCGTTAAATCTGAGTACGGAGCGCCAAATCCTTGGACTATGAGTTGAGACAGGCCGCGCTTAGCTATCAGCGGAGCAAGAAGTCCCGCACCTTCGTGAACATCATTCTGGACAATCAAAATGGGGTACATGCGGCTCATGCTGATCTGCGATCTACAGTGTTGGAGCGTGGTGAATTCCTAACTGGCACAGGGCGATATCCCAAGTGGAGCCAGAGCGTGCGCTTGAACTCTTCGACTGTTTTGAGCATGTCGAAGTCCTTGAGGATCAGCGATCGCGCAAGAATGCCGTCGAGGAATGCCGAGATCATGGTGCAAACCACCGAGACATCAACTTTCCGGAAGATATCGGCCTCGATGCCGTCTGTGATGATGTCTCCCAGAATCTTCTTTTCGTGACTGTAGAACCGCTTAATGGAATGTCTTGCGTCCGCAAACTCCGGCCCGCTGCAGTCCAAGCTGATTTTTATGACGTTGCGTAAGCGTTTATACAAAGCCACGTGCACATCGAACCACGCGTTGATCGCCGACACTGCATTCTCGTGCTTGTCGTCGTGAAGATACTCATCGAAATGCTGGAAAGCCTCGTTCATCGCGCTATCGATCGCGGCGTTGAAAAGCGCAAGCTTGTCCTGATAGTGATAGTAGATCATGGCGCTGTTGACGTTGGCGGCTTTGCCAATGTCTTTGATCGTAACGGTTGAGTAATGGCGCTCGGCAAATAGGTCGAGCGCAATCCGTGCGAGCTCATCGGCGTCAGGCCCTGCTACGCCTGCCGCCCGTCGTCCGAGTTTTGGTTCAATTTCCTTGCGTTTTCTAGCCATGTCACTCCATCCCATAATTCAATCGATGGATTAATTACCCTCCCGCGAGAGCGTCAAGCTCTTTTGCAGCAGCAGCTGTGGGCCGTTTGACGCAAGACGCAGTTGAGGTGGCAGCAGTCGTTTGAGCCATTACAAACAAAAAGTGCACTGGTGTTTCCGTGGGAAATGCTGCGTCGCGAAGTACATTTGCGGCTCCGCGTTACTCCTTCGCTCAATCAATGAAAGCGAGGCGGGCGACCGATCCAAGGTTGTCCAGCGTCGATCTAGCTCATCCGGCGGACGCCGAGCGAATCCGCAACGATGCGTTGCGCTTCGCTCGTCTGACGATGCTGCTTTCTAGCGAACTCCGCAAGCAAAGTCGAAGCCGCGTCTCGCTGTGACTCCCGCAGCGGTTGCGTGCTGCGCGCGGGGGCATGATTTCTCGTAGGGGGTTGCTAGTTGCTGAGTTAGGTAGGTCTATTGTGCAGCGCATATAATTAATCGCTTGATTAAATAAAAGGGAGAGCTAACGTGCCCATGGGACAGCACGAAGAGCTCGCTGCCCGATCGCGCAATGCGACGGGTGGCAGGTCGGAAAACGCAAGTCTCTCAACAGGGAGCATCCGCACAGGGTGCCAACGCAGGGGAGCATCCCGGCACCAAGTCATCGATCCGGGCGCTTCCGCAGGAGGAATTTATGGCGAAGTACATTCTCTCAGATCCGAATTTCAGCGACGGCAAGCGGAAGGAGGTCATCGACCAGATCGTCGCTCCGTATCGGAACAGGGCGGGACTCAAGTTGATCGGGTACGAGCCTGATGCCGATTTTGATCGCCTGCCGGTAGAACTCCTTGGTCGGCCTGAAGTGATGAAGGACGCGATTTTGGAATCGGCTGCGAAGGCCTACGAATTGATCGATATGGAAAAGCAGACGGGGCATCACCCGCGCATCGGCGCCGTCGACACCATCGAGATTTATCCAGCTAAGGACATCACCATTGAGGAGTGTCGTGAGCTTGCCGAGGAAATCGGCAAAGAGATCTTTAAGCGGCATCAAGTGCCGATATTCTTCACTGGAAAGAATGCTCGTCGTCCTGATCGCGAAGGTTTGACCGCCATTCGTAAGGGCAACTACGAGGGACTCAGGGATGCAGTCGTCAAGGATCCGAGCCGCGCACCCGACCTTGGTCCAGCCAAATTGCATCCAACCGCTGGCGCGACGATCGTTGGCGCACTTGAGCAGCACGACGCGTACTTCAACGTTGTGCTCGATACGACTGATGTTTCGATAGCGAAAAAGCTCGCGAGCTACATCAGAGGTAGGACGGGTGGCTTCACCAACATTCAAGGCACCATCGGCTTGCCGAACAAGCACCGCCGAACAGGAAAAGACGTTGCAATCATTTCAATCGAAGTGAGCAACCCGCTCCAGACACCGCTGCACCGGATTTACAACCTCCTGAAGGCCGAGGCTGCGCGTTACGGTGTCAACGTACTTGCCGGGCAGGTTTGCGGAACTATTGCTGCCGAGGTTCTCGTGCAGACGGCGGAATGGTACCTGCAGCTCGAAGGCATCAACGGTCCTTGGGATTACAAGAGCCAGATCCTCGAGAACCACTTGCTTGAGCTCGAGGGCTAAGCATTTGGCCTAATCAAAATCATTTCAACCTCGGCATCGAAGCCGGCTTCGAAAAGAACAACTTGTCTCAGCTCGACTGAGACGAGAAGCCGGTTTCGGTTCCATTAAGCGGTACCTGGGAGGACCGAAAATGGAGTACGGGACAGCGCAAGGGCGGGACATGGTTCATAGGCCCGCCGATACGCATAAAATGCGACGTGAAGTCAATTGGTGGCAGGTTGTGTTTATCGCAGCCGGCTCCCCAGCTTTGGTCATGTTCAGTTTGGGTGGCATTTCTGCCATCACAGGTACTATCGCGCCTTTGGTTTGGCTGGTTTCAGTCCTCATTGGCTTCGTCGCGATCTTCACATACGCCGAAATCGCGGGCATGCATCCCAACAAGTCGGGTGGCACTGCAGTCTATGGTGCAACGGCCTGGATCAGACATAGTTCAATCGTTGCGCCTCTGTCTGTGTGGTCAAACTGGCTTGCGTGGAGTCCTATTCTCGCGATCGGTTCCGGGCTCGGTTCGGGATACCTGCTCTCAATCTTTCTTCCGCCTGATCATGCGCTCAATACGTGGAAGTTGACGCTATTCGATCTCGGCTTTCTGAAGGAAGGCCTTTCGATCCGCATCAATGCGCAGTTCATAATCGGGACGATCCTAATGATCATCGTCTGGAGCATTCAGCATACAGGAATTGCTCGAACTGCCCGCGTGCAAATCATCCTCACGCTCGGCGGAATCATTCCGCTGCTATTCGTGACGCTGATTCCGTTGGTAACGGGACACGTAACGATGGACCATTTCGTTCCATTCGTGCCGT
Organism: Podosphaera leucotricha; assembly: GCA_013170925.1. Classification (NCBI taxonomy): domain Eukaryota; kingdom Fungi; phylum Ascomycota; class Leotiomycetes; order Helotiales; family Erysiphaceae; genus Podosphaera; species Podosphaera leucotricha. The sequence goes on from JAATOF010007041.1 coordinate 6,351, forward strand.
TGAACGGTGAATGGAATCTTGAGGGATGGAGACTTTTCATCGGTGGTCTCTTCCTTGCCGCTTGGGCGGCATATGCTGCCGAAAACGCCGTCTGCTACATGAGTGAGATGAAGGATCCGGCACGTGATGGGGCTCGCTCCATCATCTGGTCTGGCGTCTTGTGTGTCGCTCTCTATGCACTTGTGCCGTTCGTGTTCCAGGGAGTTCTAGGCACTGAATACATGATGTCGCCTGGGATCGTCACGGGCGAAGGGGTTGGCGTCGCACTAGCAAGCATGGTCGGTGCTGGTGAGTTTATGGCGAAGCTTCTCGTCGTCATGCTCACGTTCACGTTGTTCTTGGGGATCATGACGGCCATGGCTGGATCGTCGCGCACGCTCTACCAGGGCGGCCATGACGGATGGATGCCGAAATATCTCGATCAGCTCAATGAAAACGGAGTACCCACACGCGCCATGTGGACGGACCTGGCATTCAACGCCGTTCTGCTCCTTATGTCGGACTACCTCTTCGTACTAGCTGTATCCGCCGTGAACTACGTGCTGTTTCACTACCTCAACCTCAACGCAGGTTGGATCCACCGGCTCGATAACCCCGACGCGAAGCGACCCTACCGCACCCCAAAATTGCTTCTGATTGCTGGCGTTGTGCTCGCGTATGTGAACGCGTTTCTCATTGGCGCCGGTGCGAACATCTGGGGCAACTCAGTCCTGTTCCTTGGATTGGCGGCTGCGTTCTTATCGACGCCGATGTTCTATTATCGTCACTACATCGTCGATAAGGGCAAGTTTCCACCCCACATGCTGGCGGATCTCATCCCCGAGGGACAAACGCAATTGCCGCCCACTCGTGCGGGAATCCTTCCTTACCTCGCGTTGCTGGGGGGCGTGGCGGCTATGGCAGCGGGCTACATCATCTTCTGGGTGATGAACTGACGAAGATGCGGCCTTGATCCCGTTGGCATCTTCCGTCCCCGGTTCCAGCCCGGTGATCGAGGTCGCATCTTCACTTCTTTCTTAGAACAACGGCGATTGGCGAGAATTGCATCCGTTTTCGGGAGGACAAGTCACGCCATGCCACCAACAAAATACGTAGCTCAAGGAACACACGAGATGGTCAAGGTAGTAGGCAGCGATATCGAAGTAGCGCGGGCCGCTAAGCTGCAGCCAATCGACAAGGTTGCGGAAAAAATTGGAATTCCCGAACAGCATTTGCTGCGGTTCGGTCCGCATAAGGCAAAGGTGAGTTTCGATTTTATCGATGAGGCTCAGTCCCGTCCCGACGGGCACCTCGTTCTTGTGACTGCTATTTCTCCTACGCCAGCTGGCGAAGGAAAAACCACGACCACCGTAGGACTTGGAGATGGCCTGAATCGTATTGGTCAGAAGACAATCATCTGTCTGCGCGAACCCTCGTTGGGGCCCTGCTTCGGCATGAAGGGTGGTGCTGCAGGCGGCGGTTACGCGCAGGTCGTCCCCATGGAGGATCTCAACCTCCATTTCACCGGCGATTTTCACGCTATCACCAGCGCACACAACCTTCTGAGCGCTTTGATCGACAATCACATCTATTGGGGCAATGAACTGGATATCGATGCTCGGCGCATTGCTTGGCGGCGTGTCCTGGACATGAACGATCGGGCTTTGCGCGAGATCGTGACCTCACTTGGAGGCGCCGCGAATGGGTACCCAGCTGCCGCCGGCTTCGACATAACCGTCGCGTCTGAAGTCATGGCGATCTTGTGCCTCTCTAAGGATCGCAAGGACCTTCAAAAAAGACTTGGAGACATGATCGTGGCTTATCGCCGCGATCGCACGCCGGTCTATTGCCGTGACCTGAAGGCAGACGGCGCAATGACTGTGCTGCTCAAGGACGCTCTAATGCCAAATCTTGTGCAGACGCTCGAGAACAATCCGGCATTTGTGCACGGAGGGCCGTTCGCGAACATCGCTCATGGATGCAATTCTGTGATGGCGACGCGTACGGCGTTGAAACTTGCGGACTACGTCGTGACCGAAGCTGGATTTGGAGCCGACCTCGGCGCCGAGAAATTCTTCGACATCAAGTGTCGCAAGGCAGGGCTAAAGCCGTCGGCAGCCGTCATTGTCGCCACCGTTCGTGCCCTCAAGATGAATGGTGGTGTGAAAAAGGAGGATCTCGGCAGCGAGAATGTTGCAGCGCTTGAAAAGGGCTGCGTCAATCTAGGTCGCCACCTGGAAAATGTACGCAAGTTCGGTGTGCCGGCTCTTGTCGCAATCAATCATTTCTCGAAGGACACTCCTGCAGAGATTGAAGCTCTTAAGAAATACGTGGCTTCGCAAGGGTCACTGGCGATTGTTTGCAATCATTGGCAAGACGGATCGGAAGGCACGCTGGAGCTTGCACAAAAGGTAGTTGAGATCTGCCACGCCGGCTCTGCAGCGTTCCAGCCGCTGTATGCGGAGGATATGGGGCTTCTCGCTAAGATTGAAACCATTGCCCGCGAGATCTATCGCGCAGACGGTGTCGTGGCCGACCAAAAAATTCGAGACCAGCTCAAGCAGTGGGAAATTGCAGGCTACGGCAATCTTCCCGTCTGCATGGCCAAGACCCAGTATTCGTTCACGACCGATCCTAACAAGCGCGGCGCACCGACAGGATTTTCGCTACCGCTTAGGGAGGTCCGTTTGTCGGCGGGCGCTGGGTTCGTGGTCGGGATCTGCGGTGAGATCATGACAATGCCGGGGCTCCCACGCATCCCTGCGGCAGAGACTATTCGACTCAATGAAAGCGGCGAAATCGAGGGCCTGTTCTGAGGCTGCGAAGTCGTGCCCGGACCATCACTCGCAAGTGCAACAGGTCCAACGAATGTTCAACACGCGTCGCGACTCCTTTCGGAGTCACGATCAAACCAGGAGTGAATAGATGCTTGTTAAAATGACGCTGGAGGAATTTGGCGATGTACTCGGGTCCGATGCTCCTGCGCCAGGGGGCGGCAGTGTAGCTGCCCTCTCAGGCGCTCTCGGCGCTCAGCTGGTGGCAATGGTCTGCCGCTTAAGCGTCGGCAAAAAGGATCTCGATAAGCACCAGGATGAAATCAAAGTTGCGTTGCCGCGGGCGGATAGCCTTGCATCTGGCCTTCTGAGGCGCGTCGATCTCGATACTGAAGCGTTCAACGGCGTTATGGCGGCGTTCAAATTGCCGAAGGGAACAGAAGACGAGAAGCAGAAGCGCACCGCAGCGATTCAGCTCGGTTACAAAGAAGCCGTGCAGTCTCCTCTCGCCATTGGTCGCGAGTGCGTAGAAGTACTCGAACTCGCAAAGAGCCTGCTGGGAAAAACAAACCCCAACGCTCTGAGCGATCTCGGGGTGGCAGCGCAGCAGGCCTACGCAGGCCTCGAAGGCGCGATCATGAACGTCAAGATCAATCTGCCGTCTATCAAGGACGAGCAGTTCAAAACTGCAATTTCGACTGGGTTTTCTCAGCTCCTCAAGAGCGGTCGCGAGGCTAAGGATGATGTTTACAACTTCGTCAGCGAAAAACTTTGAGGTTTCGAGTGCGCCCTCAACGCGGCCGAGCAGCCAGGCGCTGCTCGAGCGCTTGACCGGTTTGCACCCGAAGACCATAGACCTGTCGCTCGATCGAATGACTAGGTTACTGGCTGCGCTCGGGTCTCCCGAGCGTCGTCTTCCTCCTGTCGTGCATGTCGCGGGTACAAACGGCAAGGGATCCCATGTCGCATTTATGCGAGCGATCGCTGAAGCTGTGGGCAAGCGTGTGCACACGTACACTTCGCCGCATTTGGTTTCGTTTCATGAGCGTATCGGGCTTGCGCAAGAGCACGGGCACACTGCGATTTCTGAAGAGCGGCTAGTCGAATGCCTTTCTCTAGTAGAAGCCGTTAACGGCAACCTTCCCATCACTCACTTCGAGATCACGACAGCGGCAGCCTTTCTCGCATTCTCGGAAGAGAACGCGGACCTGTTGCTGCTCGAAACTGGGATGGGAGGACGTCTTGATGCGACCAACGTCGTGAGGGCACCCCGGGCAACAGTGATCACTCCAATATCGATTGATCACGTGTCTTTTCTTGGTGGGACCGTGGCTGCCATCGCGGCGGAGAAGGCCGGCATTTTGAAGCCGGGCGTGCCGTGCGTAGTTGGCCCACAAGAACCAGAAGCAATGGAAGTTATCGAGGCTAAGGCTAAGGAAGTTGGTGCCCGACTCCACGTGTTCGGTCGTGACTTCTACACCTTTGTTCGCGACGGCAGGCTCATCTTTCATTCGCCAACGCGACAGATCAATCTTCCGTTGCCTGCTCTTGAAGGAGCTCATCAAATTGACAATGCGGGCGTTGCCATCGCCACAGCAAGCCTCATATTTAAACAGCAACTTTCGCTCGGTGCTCTAGAGCGTGGACTATCAACAGCGAGTTGGCCAGGTCGGTTGCAACACCTCAATGCCGGACCACTGCAGGCATGCGTCGGGCCAAACACCGAGCTGTTGCTAGATGGTGGTCACAACGTAGCAGGTGGTGCTGCTGTTTCAGCCCATCTCGATGCGCTGAATTCCCAAGACCCGCGGGAAGTGCACCTGATATGCGGCATGATGGAAACCAAAGACGCTGCGGCTGTCTTGAGGCAATTTCAGGGACGCATCGCTCGAATGTACACGGTGCCGATTCACGGTGAAGAAAACGCATTTTCAGCGACGCGTTTGGCGGAGATTGCCGAGAGGGAGGGGCTCTCGGTAGAGCCGGCGCAAAGCCTTCTCCACGCTCTGCTACTTTCTAAAGCTGCGATGAGCGAGCCCGGTCGGGTGCTCATTTTTGGCTCACTTTACCTCGCAGGCAATGTTCTGAAATTCGAGCGTGCTTCGAATGAAGCGCACGCATCGCCGTAAGCGTTGGAGAGCACAGTGAATATGACACGAAGGATAGAATTGGCGTCGGATGTGCCACGAATTTTCCAGCCAAATCGGCGTGCCAGTCGGTTTATTGGGCAGGGAGACATCGATGTATCTTTCGAATTTTTTCCGCCTAAAACCGCCGCTATGGAAAGATCGTTGTGGAGTTCTATTGGTAGGCTTGGTCCTCTGCGCCCTACGAGTGTCGCCGTGACCTCCGGCAGAGATACTAAAACGCGCGACCGGACGAGGGCAACCGTAGAGCGGATACTTAGCGAAACGGAGCTCGCGCCGGCAGTTCATCTAACTCGCATCGGTAATACGCGGGAGGAGATCGCTAATACCGCCACCGCGTATAGGGATCTCGGTGTCAGGCAATTGGTGGCCCTTCAGGGCGATATTCCGCCTGGCGAAAGCTACGAGCCGGGACCTAACGACTACGATTACACGTGCGACATGGTCGCCGACTTGAAGGGGATCG
>JAATOF010007044.1:0-17305 GCA_013170925.1 Podosphaera leucotricha
GAGAGCTGAGGTTCACTTAACTCTGGTGACTTTATATAGATTGTTTTCATAGCTAGCAAAAGAGCCTAGAATATGGTCATGGAATCTTTTATTCTCCAGAAAGCGTATTTCGTCCATATTCCAAAAATATTTCGGGGTGATTCCTTCAATGGCTGGATGATCAAATAAACTCCCTATTAACTAAACCGATACTGGATGAATGCGGAAGATTTTCGATTTTCTTGCATCTAATAGCTTTTAAATTCCAATTTCCTTTCAAAAATCAATCTAGTTTTTTTCAAGGGGGACGATGGTCGCTGGCAGCATGCGTTGAGCGAGATCTTTCAATTGTTGATGGGTTGGTGCCAGACCAAGTGTGCCTTGGGACAGCGCTTAGTTTGTCAAATATGCTTCATGGTCAACTGCTAATTGTTTGGGGCCTTTTCAGCTTTCAAATAGTAAGCTGATACCTTACTTTCGAGCGCGAAGAACTGAGAAGTCACGTGAAGCTTTTCGAATAGTTTCGCTCTCAATGATATCATTATGTTCAATTTGATTCTCAGTCTAATAGGTAGTTGCTTGTGATGACTGGATCTAACTACATGTACGCAGCTACAGGAACGCAGGGGTATTATTAACCGTTCGATCGGCTATGTTATTACAGGGATATATCCTTGTATGAACAAGGGATAGTGTTGGCTAGTTTCCCCTGACCAAGTCATGGTCCTCTTCAACTCTTAACGCTTACTCCATTCAATCCTCCAATCCCAAATTCATCAATGTCTTTGTTCTCTCTATGTGCTGTCGGCATTTCGTATAGAAAAAAAAGATTCAATACAGAGATTAACATGTATAGATAAAGATCCCTAATAATTTTTAGTTATTTGTGTATGTCTCATGGCTGTCAAGCCTGTCATCCCTAAAACTGCTCTACAGCATATATTCTTTCTACTAGGTACCGTCACTCAACTAGATTCAACATAGATCAGAGAATTTAAATTACATCAGGATTCTAAATATGACTTGGTCACAACTCTAATCCGGTTGAAGTTAGGTTTTTCTGCTTCATCGAGTCAGACACTTTTTTCATCAGAAAAATCTCAGATCTTGATATTTCATTCCACCAAGTGAGAGGTACATAGCGGTCAGCTCGTGTCTCTCCGGGAAAAGTACTGGTTGACTACCAAGACTAAAAATCGAGGAAGAATTGGTAACATTTGTTCGCCGTTCTCAGAAGACTAGTTAGATGACACACCTCGAACTAGCTCGTTCTGAAATTTCAAAGATGGAATGTCGGGCAAGATGCCATCCGAAATACTCTCGACGGATGTGAAATTCTTCGGTACATTGCAAAGAAGCCTTCGCTTACCAACGAACACAAGAGGATACGACTAAAATGGACAGAGCAAAATCTTTACATTGATCTAAATGATGGGCAAAGTTGGAGTGATGAAATATATATCATATATGGCTATGTCATCAAAGTGCATGTCACTACTAGAATGGTGAGTCTCAATGCATTTCCTTGCTGATTTTGTAACTATGAAAATGATTCTGTTTAATCCGCAGCATCTGTCCGACAGTTATACAGAAAAGAATGAGTGGTAAGTGTTAGCCCAGGATCAATTTCTTCATCCTATTATTGCGTCGTAACTTTATTTTCATTATTTTTGTGCTGAGAAATTTATAGTAAATTGAGTTTTTAATTGCTACTAAGTAACTTCTCTACTGCCCACTTCACGGATAAATTTCTAAGATCGCTATAATGTTGACCTACTCCGACGAAAAGAACAGGCACATTAGTAGCATGGACCATGCTGACAAGTGTTCCTACCATATCACCCACAGTATCGCACTTTGAAATAATAAACCCATCGAGCGTTCGTTCATGGCCAAATGCAGCATTAAAATTCCTGGCCTGCGCCACAGAGTCTGTTCCAACTAGTGCCTAAGCTGTTAGCTAATTTAAGAGATTTAAAATTAAGAGACATACTTCTCCCACCATAAGAATTTTATCGGGATTTGCAAACTTGGCAAATTTTTCGAGGGAAGACATCAATCGCTACCCGTAATGTTAGCCATGTAATTAGAATTGAAAGACCAAATTACTTGATCGTTGTGTCTACGGCCGGCGGTATCAATTAGAACAACATCAAAATCTTCTTGTGTTGCAAAATTAACTGCATCTTTAGCAACATTTGCTGCGTCTTTTCCATAACCTTTCTGATAAAGCTGTACTATCCCACCTTCTCTTTCTGTAAGTTCCTGTAAGTTACGTACGTGGACTGCGAGTTGCTCCACCGCGCCTGATCGAAAGGTATCGCATGCGACAATGAGGACCTTATACTTGTTTTGTAAAAGAAAAAAACAAATCTTTGAAAGATTTGTAGATTTCCCAACTCCATTCACCCCAACAATTGAAATAACGTAGGGCCTTCTTTTTTTAAGAGACACACTTGACGGTGATGTAACCACGTCTATTTCTCGAAGAAGATCCAATGATGAAGTTGGTGTGAGTATTTTGCTGAGGGAAGATTCCATGGCGCTCTGAATTTTATTTTGTACACCTGAAAAAAATTAGATGTGGATCAACTTATTCTACAGTTTAGTACTAACTCTCAAAGTTTCCGGTCTTCACTCCATTGAGCTCTTTTTTTACACCTTCGCACAATCGAACGGCTGCTTCCCGGGCTATATTTTTTTTGAGTAAATGTTCTTCCATGCCTTTCATAGCTTTGTCTAAATCATCATGTGTCAATACTTTACCTCCAACAAAATTTCTAAATAAGCCTCCTATGACACCTAGGCTAGACCCTACAATCCCATTGGGTGACGGTGAATCTGTTTTTTTGGCATTGGCAGTGCTCAAGATCTGATTAACTTTGTCATCTAGATCCTTAAGTACGAACTGAGATTTTCCATTTTTAGAACACCAGGAGTCTTGATCAATTTTTTCTACTGTTCTTGTTTCTCCATTAAGGATATTGTTTTTCTCTTCTGCTATGTTCCCATGCGTAGAATAATCAAGCAAAATATTCTCTTCTTCGTCGGGAAAATTATTGTCATTCCACTTTCTTCCTTTTTTAGGCGCTGCTGATTTTGTTGTTCGGTTATTTTTAGGCTTGGAATCATCACCGGATGAGAAGCTCTGTGGTGTTGAATTTGCTGATTTCCGTGTCTTTCGAGAAGCTTTACCTCCAGGTCCAACGTTGCCAGTCAATAGATGATTGACAGTTGTCTTTCCAGGTCTTGGGGTCAGTGTAGGTTCATCGGGTGTAGTCTTGTTTGAGCTGGTTTTTGTAAGGCCTGCAGTAGATTAATGTCATTCTTTTCAACAGAAATATCTGCGTACCTTTAGAGATCAAACAAGGAAAAACGGGTGGCTTATCATAGAAGCTTTCAAGGCCATCAGAAATGTTGTCGGTGGAAAATTTACTGGGATCAGATGCTTTGACATTAGTATAACTCGCAGATTTCTCAAGTTCTTGAACTTGTTGTTCGAAGTATTCGTCAAATTCACAGTGAACAAGTATAGTGTTAGGCTTTCGGAGTTGATCTCCATACAGCTCAATAAATATGGTCTTGAGGTTATCGACAAGTTTATCAATCCATGAAAGATGTAGGAGGGAACGGTAGACTGCCTGTTCAGATATGACTGTTAGCTAATTACGCATTTTATTTACACCTTTAGTCCAATCCACAGCTTACAACAAAGATTAGCCCTAGTTCCTTCGCTGTTGTCCATTTTAGGGTGTGCTTTTCATATTTGAAAGGAGGATTATCGGCGGCCGAAATATCACTTGTAGTGGCCGAGCTTGACCCAGTGCGCTCTTCGATAAACACATTTGTGATGAGGGAATTGATGATGGCAGGACTGACGGGCACAAATGTTTTAGACCAAAGTACGACGCCTGAGGTAGTTATTATTTCAAACGTGTCCAACATCTTTATTGATACCTGACAAAATTCAACCTACAACAGGAATATTCCTACTCCGTTTAACACATCGTGTCAGTTGATAGTGACAGCCAGATAAGATAATAGTAAGGTCCGTGTTATCAAGTTACTGGCGCGTGTCCGCTGCATCCTTAAACTGCTAAATGCGGCCGGTTCCAAGCGAAGACAAACCTTCTCAATATCAATTGACTCTAGAGCACATCGAGTGACAACATGCATCGTCCAAATTACAGCAATCCAGCGCCAGCACAAACTCCGCCATTGCATCATCCTGTACCTCAACATGTCTCTACCGTTCCCCAACTCAGATCACCACCACCTCCTCCCCAATTACCACATCAACATCAAGCAAGCTATGGAAGTCCCTATCAGCCCCAAGTTTCGCAAAGTGGAGCTAGCTATTTTGGCTCATACGGAAATTTTATGACAGACCCCACAACACAAATGGGGTTCCAAGTTGGCCAGACAGCTCTAAAGCATGGTACTGAGTACATGGAACAAAACGTCTGCACTTACACAACATGAGGATTTTGACAAAAACTATACTAAGAATTTCAACAGTTTAACCGCTATATCAACGTATCAGCTCTCAAGCATTACTTCAAGGTATCGAACAGTTATGTTTTGAACAAACTGTTCCTCGTCCTTTTCCCTTGGAGACACAAGCCATGGTCTCGCAAACAGGCCATAGGTCCTAGTGGTCAAGAAGCTTGGTTTCTACCACCCAGGGATGACCTGAATAGCCCGGATATGTACATCCCACTGATGGCCCTTGTTACTTACATACTTCTCTCAACAATTTTAAGCAGCCTTCGTGGCGCTTTTGAGCCAGAGTTACTTGGCTACAATTCAACTTTTGCGTTTTTCATTGTGATCATAGAGATTGCCCTGCTCAAGCTTGGATGCTATTTGCTGTCAATCTCAAATGAATCTCAACTTCTAGATCTTGTAGCATACTCAGGTTACAAATTTGTTGGTTCCATCGCTACGCTTCTCATCAGTGAGATACTCAATGGTGGAAAAGGTACAGGGGGCTGGATCGGATGGTCTATATTTACCTACACGTTTCTGGCTAACGCCCTTTTCCTGGTATGAAGCAGATCCTTCCATGAGCTCCCACCTTCTGACATCACATAGCTAAGGTCCTTAAAATATGTTTTGCTTCCTGAAAGTTCAAGTGATGAGCGGGGTACTATGCAAACCGTTGCTCGATCACAAAAAAGCCGTAGAACTCAGTTTCTTTTCGTATATTCCTACCCTGTTCAGCTTTTTTTCATGTGGGCGCTCACTCGCGTATAAGATTGGGATTAAAACTCAATATAAATCCGTATTAGGTAAAAGATATCCATTTCAAAGGCTAAGGAATAAAAATTGACGTCTGGAAATTTCGATTACTAACCAGTAAAAAAAGTTTTGAAGTGGGTTTCTAAATATTCTTCAGGGCAGCGTAAAAGCAGGAAGTAACACTAATGATTTCACATTATTAGGCTTAGGTCAAGGTCTTAGTATTCTATAGATTTAGGATGGGTGGAACCGACTAGGTTTAAGAGGTTATTAACCAATAAAGTAAGGAAGGTAAAATCTCTTCCCTGTGCCAACCCTTGAAAAAGGAGATTTCATTTATGCTCACAACCTGCTCTTCTCTCCCATCTCCTTTCCTGCTGCATACGCCTTCAAGAAGATAACTATTTCTCAATCTCCGTCAGAGGAAAAAAGATCGATAGACTCATAGCCAAGACCCCGTCCTAAGTAGCTGTGCTTATTTAACTTCCCCTATGAAGTCCAATAATTCAAAGTCTGTTCTCTCCGTCCTTATCTCTCCGTCACCAGGAGATGTTTCGAAACAATGTCGGACGACACTAATTCAGCGTCCGTCACCTTTCCTTGGACCTTCTGAAAAATTCCACTATCGTGGACATCCCTTTACTTTTATATACACTATATCCTCACCATGGAACTCATTTTGATACCTTTAAAATTCTCTGGATTCATCTATTGTTCATAACTCAAAGCCTTTTTTGAACATTACGAAAAAGTATGCGCTGAGTACTCTGACCATCGGTACCCTGGTTTGGTGTTCCTTGCTACTACGTATTACAAAGTTTCTACTATCTAAAGCCATACCAGCATCTCAGTTTCCCGAGTAACTCTGAGGGAATGAAGACTCTTTTCAATCACTGAACGACTGTAAAGTCTGAAGTCCTACAGTTTTCTCTAGCGGTAAACATCCAAAGTTCAAAGAGAGTTAACTCCAGCGGAAACCATAGCTGTTGAACACGCATTCCCTGAGTTAGCAGTGGGAGTAAGGTATTTCCATATCATGTGAGGAGAAACTCTTAACAGTAGATATTCAAGCACATGACCTAGGCTGTTTCTTCCGTGATATAGAAGTTTTCGGGACGTATCACTTGCATTACACGATTTGTCACAGATGATCACAAATATCGTTTACAGATAAGCTTCTTATTATCTTTTTATTTACGCAGGTGAACTATACTGTATCAACAGAGTGGTCCTCAGATGATCCAAGTACCAGCTTTCTAATCAGAAACAGGGATGTTTGAGGCGCGCGGTGCCCCTACTAATTAATTAGAGTAAAGAACCGGAAAATCACAAGCGGTTCTCCTTTCTATATCGTATTACATCTACAATTCAAAGATTTCGTTCGAGTCAAAGCAGAAAGAAAGAACTATGTAATCCAAAATCCCAGAGAGGAATCCGTTTCACCTCAAACGCAATTGGAAGATCTTGCCCTTGATACCGCTAGAATCCATGCTTATGGTATGAAACGAATCACACTACATCAAGGTTTTTCTCTCGACAAGTCCTAACTAAATGATGGAATGGGAATAGAGAGAATGAGTTGAACCCAACCGTGCGCTTGAGGGCTGTCAGTCTCAGGATCAGAGAGACGCCATTTTCTGAGAGTAATTTTAATATGCATTCCGAGACTTAACGAAGCGCAGTGACATGCACCATTTATTATATCTTGGTCGGCACCATCGTAGTCATTAATTATATACCATGAAATTAGTCTGCTACATAAGAACTATTGATTTATTTGCACGTGCATGTATATGTAATAATGCATCTCTCAACCCGAACAGATAATTGCAGGGTCTTAATTCGCTCTCATTAATTATGTCAGCTAATCGTGCATCCACATACTCTCTGATGATTCCCCTCAACATGCTTGACAAAATTTTAAAAGAGATTAAGTTTAACATCAACGGGATATCTGAAGATGCGGCTGAAGGACTTCTTCATTGCCTCGGCCTATCGTATACCAAGTTTGCAATATAAGCATCTGCTAAGCATCAACTTCACCTTCCGGAGACATTATTTCGAAGATTGTGAAGATGGCGGTAATTATTTTCTTTAGATCATCTTTATCTATGTGAAATTTACTTATAACAGCATGGCGTGACTAGCCTAGAATCTAATTACAGTGAAAATTATTAAAAGTCTCCCTCGGCACTCTAGGACAGTAAGCAACCCGAACTCCAATATTACAGCATTCATTATTTTCAATCGCCGTACAACCCCGGCTCAGTTCATGCCCATTTCCCTAGCAGAGACATACAAAAAATACCAAGAAAAACATAAGAAATCATACACGTTAGTCGCGCGTGATTCCTGGTCAAGTCCTTGTTGAATAGAAAATCTTTCGCTAAGAGCTCCACCAAACCAGTATAGATTAAGATCCCCGCCGAGATTGCATCGAGCACGCCGCTTACTACGTTGGCAGTGAAGCTGCCTGCAGTATATGTTTCTCTTATTCCGAGCCCAATCGCGATGGCGATGGGTGTGGTTAAGCCATAACCTAAGCATAAAAGCCATGGAATACTCGAAAGACGCTTCGGGAAGGGAATAGCAGACAAGCGGGCGCCGATACCAAGGCCTTCGAAGGCCTGATGAAATACGAGCACAATGTATAAGGTTTTAAACTCATCTCCACTCGTTCCAAGGTTCAGACCGATGATTACACTGTGGAATATAACACCAAATTCCAAAACAAGGAATGAAGTAATTTGTTGATAAAAGCTACGTTCTTTTGCAAGAGTTGATGAAGCTTCTAGGCTCCCTTTTTCTGTATCGTTGTCAGGATTTTTTTTACCGATACCGTTTTGCACTTGCGAGGCTTTCAGGATAATTTCTGAGTCTTCTCGACTAGAAGGTGATTGTGAACCCGGAATTAAGCTACATTCCTGATTACTTTCGAGCTTTAATCCATCACTCGTGATCACATTCTCGATAGTGGGACCTGTATCGCATCCATATTTGTGGATAACATATTGCTCTGCACCGAAATCTAGAAGGAAAAGAAGCATAACTGAGGTGAGAATAATCGCTGGGCACCACGAATAATCAGCCCAGTGACCAGTCATTCCTACACATGACTGAGGTCCAATCTCGGCGTATGCTGGATCAAGGAGACTTTTATTGGCTAATTAGCGTGGGCCCAAATATTTACAAGCGACAACTGACTGTATGAAAGCTGTGGCAACGATGACACCGGCGCCAAAATAGCGAAGAAATAAGTAAATGTCGATATTGATGCGGAGCCAATGAACTTGTGCCGCAATGACGGGAAATAATGTGGCTAATGATGCAGTACATAGTATCACAAAAAAAGCCGAAACGCGTGCTCCCAACATTCCATTATATTCAATTTCTGCCCGATTTAAAAAGCACACAACAGTAGTCGGATCAATCTCCATCAGATTGACGTTCGTCGGATCAAAAGTTGTAGACATAGTCAGATAAACCTTGGAATATCACAAAAAATGTAGTCCCTGTCAATTTATGAGGCTTGGAATTGTGCCACTCAGCTAGTACTGGACCTTAGTCCCCGCAAAGAAATTTCGAAGGACGACAATTTGACGTGGTAAAGTACGAACGAACGATAATTGCTAAATGTCGTCCCAGTGAAAACAGAGTTATATAGATTTCTACATAAAGGGGAGCCGGATTCAGTTTAGAACGTCATATAGTTAGAGATAACCTTGATGGATAGCACCAAAATAATTATGAATTTTATATTTAAACGCGGTATCGTCCATTGTAATGACGACATTGTCTCCAGGTATGTAGATCACTAAATAAATACCTTGCACAAGTGTTGAGTAAAAGTAATGATGAACTTAATTCTGATTGGAGCTTTTATTACTTGATGATAGAGGATTTAACGTAGCCAACTACATCTACCTCCACCCGACAACCAAGAAATTCTTCTCGTATTTAGCTTGTAAAGAGTGACTTCGTACAAGTATATTCTTGGCGGAATAGCTATTAACAACATCAATTAAAACACTGTATTTGATCTGAGATAATCGGGACTGACCAGCGAGAAATCGCAAGGAACTTATTTTGTTTTCGACCGCCAAGGCGCTAATGACGCCATTCTCCTTTCCTTGTACCTTTTGAACAACAGCTCAGAGGAAGACAATGGATTGAGAAGTTCTTCTCCCGTTCGTCATTCAATCGCACTTGAAAACGAACACCCTGCTTGCTATGTAAACCCCGAGTATGTGGACCATAAGCTGAATTCCCTTGAGGCCTTAATTTTATCGCTAATGACACTCAGATTGAGTGAGACAGATGGAACCACCTACCATGGCACCATCATAATGCGTTTTCGGCATCAAGAAAAGTACCATGAGACAGCAATTGCCATATCAAACTAGAAACATTTTGCAGTCGAGATTTTGTACAGGGGCCCGTTTACTAGTAAGTAAGCGGGGTTTATCGCAGCTTAAAATAGATTGATCTGCCGTTCTATTTTGGTCTTTTTAATTATATAAAAAAAAATTATCGAACTAATTAGGCAATAAGCCACAGGAAACAACAACTATAAGTTTCTTTCCAAGGAAAATGATAGAGTCTATTAAGACAGAAAGAGCTGAGAAAGATCGCGACGCCTCGAGAATGGGCGTTGTCTTGGCTTAACCAACACCATAATGTGAACCGGAGACGCAGAGCCTGAAGTATGGAACGTAGCCAGTCAACTTTTGCACAGATGAGAATACTATTAGACAAAGGATAGGTCGTACGTGAGGGGACTCTAAATGTACATCGGCACCTCGAAAGAGCACAAAGCAGAGATTCAATGCAGACAAGAAGCGAGCATATCGGACTCCAATCTAATCTGTAGCGAAGAAAAGTTCCCGGAGTCGACGACCCAATCAACCAGGGTAGAGACCATTCAGAGCACTGCTGACGTGGTCACGAAAAGTCAGGGAAAGAGCAGAGAATTGGCGAATTGCCCAAAACTGGTCCTGGGAAGGAAGAACGCGCTGGCACGGAGAGAGACTAATCCAGAAGAAAGAAGGACTAGAGGCCAGAATTTTCAGAAGGTGAGGGATTGTATTGATGCGAGGGCATCCACACTGTGTGGAACAGTGGAATCGCGCGTTCCGGAGGAAAATCACACATGTAATAGGATTCTACCAGGTAGGTTAGCGGAGCTCGCCGATAGGTTTCCTCGGTAAATAAGAGAGTTTGAGATACCGGCTTCGAAAATGAATTCAAAATCGGCTTTAGTAAAAATATTTAATTTAATTACGAAAAACTTTGAGTTGTCGAAATTAATTGTCGACAGATACTGTTGGAATCAAGATGGATTGTAATAGTACTACGAAAGATAGAAATAAGTAGAGATGAGAATATAAAAAGAATTCAAAGGTATTCTATCCCATTAACGCCTGAGTTAGTCAAATATATGTATACATGTACTATCAAGTTCCCTCTGCATTTAGCACCGTATTCCCCTCTTATCTGAGTCCCTTCCATCCCAGTGTAATGTCAAACGACCAAAGATACCAATGTCCACTTCAATACCTCTTACCGACGAATTCAACCTCAACCAAATGAAGTCTCCAGCTCGTAATTCCGTCAGAAACCCATCCAGAAACCGGAAGCGCCTAGCTTGGCCGAACATTGATTGTCCTGCGACGACAACGCAGAGACGTATATTCATTCCGCCCCCGATACAGTAGTGGGAGACTTTGTAGTTTGGGGCATACGTTCGGTGCCCTCGGTGCACTGGATGAAAGCCTCGCACGTTGCCGGCATGCTTTGGATCCACCCCGCTAACTCTGGGAATCACTTGATGTGAGGAGTAGCTCTGCCTCGTGATCACACCAATTGCTCTTGACCGAAAGATCATCAAGCTGCTTACGCGAGATAGCTATTCCATGACACCTCTCGCGACGACTCGCCCGCACGACCTACCGAAAGGATAAGGCCGCGGAGAATGCTCCCTCGCGTACACGTTGATCAATTAAGTCTTGGGGAAAGGCCGACACACCTGCGATAAAGAGAATCTATCCAATTGGCACGAGAGAATCATAGGCTACCGCTCCTTGAGGCCTCGAGACCTTGTGAGCGCGGTTCCTAGTACTGCCCATTGGGAATAGACCACTCGTGGCCCCAATGGCTGGCTGTTGAGTAATACTTACATTTTCTTGTGCACACTCCTTGGGTTGATCCGATTTTGGAGAGAGATGGTTGCATCCTCCACCCGTTCCGATCTTTGTTTCCTAGTTGCAGTATTTAGGTCGTCAATAATGATTTGAATTACAGAAGTTTTACGACCAAAAAATATATTGGGCGCGTAGAAAATAGATGACGTGGTCTCAAGTTATAACTTGTCTAGAAGTCATATCCTCATCGCGAGAACTACTACGCCTCTCGAAGCTTCTAATTCCCTACGTGCGTGACCTAGCTTTGGTAAAGCTTTTTCAAGCTGAGCTTACTTAGTACAGACTTCTGCTCGTCACAGTTTTTGTCTTATTTAAGACGGGCGTTGAACGCAGATTTCTGTCCAGTGGAGCTAAAGCGATTTTAACCAGGCCTATATCGTACTACATCGTACTACATCGAGCTTTGGAGCAACAGACATCAAAAATTTATTTGCTAAAGTCTAACGGTTTCAAACGTTGCTATGATAAAACTATGTAGAGTAGGCTCTTAGAAAATATTGATTGACTGACTACAATAACACAGCCTGTAAGTAATAGGGCAGGAAACAAATAACACGCTTTGATATGAATTGTCCCTTCATTTGGGTGTAGAGCAATACTAAATTGGTTTCTAGACAAATATTAACTCATCTTTACATATTTACCGTATTGAATAATAAATCTATGTTTAGAAACATGTAAATGTATGTTTAGATGATAACACAGCACCGCCCTATATCAAGGTATCAAATTTCAAGGTTATCTCATATCTTCCGAATTATCTAGCTGATTATGCGAGGATAGGTAGAGGATAGAAATAAATACATCTCAAGTATTTAAGGTTCTCTGACTAGTATTCGAGTCTAGAAAATATTTTTAGTAGGGAAAGGCGAGGGCTTTTAGCGCAATAACAGCCATTTTTTAGACTGTTTCGATGAATCTTTGAATCTCCCTGAATAAAAATTAGCGATTTACATTAGAGAGAGTGAGATAGCTCGCCAATCAGTCACTGCTTCGTCCCAGAGTCGTATCTCATGTAGTCTTGTACCGCCAAAATGTTCCACAAATTCATCCCCAAGAACTTCTCGTGCTAGACTTTTTTTTCTCATAAAGGTTTCTGTTGCTACCTTCAGATTCTTTGCAAGTCGAATATTAGAATCAAGGTTTCCACTAAAGTCTTGACCTTTACCAAGAGGAGGTTGCTTGACTTCCAACTCTTTTTCGATACCTCTCCAACCAAGAGCCAAGATAGCTGCTAAGACATAGAATGGGTTTGTATCAGCCCCAGGTACACGAATTTCGAACCTGGTTGCCTCTGGCTTCGAAGTCGGCGGTGCAATTAATCGTATGGATGCTACTCGGTTTTCCAAGCCCCATGAAACAGTTACAGGGGCCCAAAAGTTTTCTACTAGACGCTTGTAAGAGTTTATAGTCGGAGCTAGAAGAGGCATGATATCTGGTAGGCCTTCAAGTAGACCAGCAAGGAATTGCCGTCCTTTGTCCGACAAGTTTCTTAGATCTGAATATGTAGCATTTTCGTCCGGCTTTTCACGAGCAAAAATATTTTTCCCATCTTTATCGACAATAGAAATGTGTATATGTCCACTATTTCCTGGCAAGCCCTGACGCGGTTTAGCCATAAAGCAAGGTGTAATTCCATACTGCGTCGCGATAGACTTTACTGTAAATCTATGTTTAGGTAAGATAGATAGAGTTGGGATTTAGAAGATCATTAGAGAATACTCACTTGAACAGACTCGCTTTGTCGGCTATTTGTTGGATTTCCCCAAATGACAATGCTGCTTCAAACACCCCAGGTCCGCTCTCAGTATGCCAGCCCTCGATACCACAGTCAAATTTTTCACAAACATCAAAGATCTCATAAAAGTAATCTTTATTATGCAAAGGTCGAGTTAAACTATAGCCAAACATGCCTTCAGTCAATGGGGGCAACGAGTTTGCTGTGTTGTTTCGTAGGAAAGTCGCAACAGAGTCACTCTTTTCGACGAAAGAGCCATTCAAGCTCGTTGATGGTACCTTAAATTGTGAAAACTCGTATTCCACTAATATTAATGGTCAGCACAAGTTTCAAAGATCAAAATACACTCCACGTACCTCCAGCCATAACTGCTAGTTCATTAGCCTTTACCTTATCAACTACAGACTTCAACAGGCCTCTAGGACAGACGCTCACTGGTCTCCCGGTTTCCGGAATGACGAAACTTAATAGAAAGAATGGGATGTTATTCTCCCATGGAACTCTCCTAAAGCTACTGAGATCTGGATATGCCAGGAGATCTCGATAACCATTCTCAGCATTACTCACCAATAGTTCTTTGAAGTAAGGTTTGTCATGCATATCCCAGCCAAAAATGACCGAACAAAAGCCAAATCCCTTTTCTGCAATGTTCAAAAACTTGGTTTTTGACATTAATTTACCTCGTAACATGCCATCGGCATCAACACCCGCAACTTTAACTTTTGTATCATATTTTAGAATCTCTGGCAATGATTCAATTGTAACGGGGACTTTCTTTAATTCAGCCATGGTTGTGTGTCTTTAGTATTTTGAAAGGTAACGGGAATATTAATGAAAGGTAGTTGGATTATGAGCATCACAACGTCGAGAAACAAGACATTAGCTTTTTAATTGAAAACTAAAAATCCCTAAACCGCACGTAAGAATATTGTCAGACATCTTAACAAGATAATAGAAAGATAACAAGGAATTATTGAGAAATAAAAGTCGGTTTAACTAAACTTAAATTGAGTAAATATTAGACTAACTTCAGGTGACTTTCATCACGCTACACTTCTCCAAACGATTGACTGAACAAATCACAGATCCATATTACAACATCCACTCTCAACCACAATAATATAAGTATCCCATCCCCCACTTCTACGTTAGGCAGGAACGGAACGGAACGATTAGTCATGACGTAGATTGGCTTTGTAACTTATGAATTTACTAAGATAAGGGAAAGGAAAGAAATATGTATACATAGATTGATGGAGATTTGAAGAGAAATTTTGAAACGGTATACTTTCCTTGGCAGTGAAGCTATACATACCCTATCAGGGCCCTGGGCTTCTAAAATAAAATTTATACAGGACTAGGGCAATTCTTTATTGCTGCTATTAGTTGATATACATGTAGTTGATGACTCTCCAAATTTACTAAGGTAAAAAAGACATTAGAGCTGGTTCCATAATGCGGTGAGATTCTGCAATTCAGGGGGTCGATATTTGGCTTAGTGCAGATCGACTTGGATAAGATAAGCAAGCACCTCAACTCTTGGCACATAATGATAACAATCATAACATAACCCCGCGATCGTTCGCAACAGTTTGAAAGAAAAGACCATAAAGAGACTATCTCAGCAGGCTTTCACATGTCCAAGATCGCTGAATCTTCAGGCTCTTTTGAGGGTCAACTTTTAACCCTAAATAAGCTGGGCATTGGAAGGCTCCATGGCAAGAATGCAATTGTGACGGGGGCAGCAGGGTAAGTAAGCGCTTTTCAAGGTCCATCAGCGTGAAATTGGCTGAGATTTTTGAGAATATTTAATTTTTACTTGAATCAATCATCGTTTAGCTTGCGTTCTATAATCAATTAGGGACAACCTTATGACAGAGCCCTACCTTATTCTCCATTGTCTAGTGACATTCGGTGATTCTTTACTCCTCCCGTTATCAAATGATTCATATTTTAGACTGCGCATATGACAACAACTTCTAACACATCAGCTAGCGGAATCGGACTGGAGACATGTATATTATTTGCGAAAGAGGGAGCTAATGTTCTTATGGCCGATATATCTGCTCCTGCTCTCGAAAAAGCCCATTCAAAAGTTTCTGAATTGGTCCCTTCAGGCTATAAGGTTGAGACAAAGGTAAGTTAGCAAGTATCCACCTACCACAACTACCGACAAGAAAAGCTATGTGATGTTTCCAAGGAGGCAGATGTAGAGGCTCTTGTTAATCACGTTGAGCCCTGGGGTGGCGTCGATATTATGTTCAATAACGCCGGAATAATGCATGCCGATGATTCGGATGCTATTGACACTCCTGAAAAAATTTGGGATCTCACCCAAGCGATCAATGTTAAGGGTGTCTGGTTCGGCTCCAAGCATGCGGTATTGTCTTTACGAAAACACGGTAAATCAAAAGGCTCCATTATCAATACTGCTTCTGTCGTGGCTTTAGTTGGCTCAGCAACTCCCCAACTTGCTTACACTGCAAGCAAAGGCGCGGTTCTAGCAATGACTCGGGAATTGGCTATTGTACATGCTCGCGAAGGGTTTCGATTTAATGCTCTATGTCCAGCCCCTCTGAATACACCACTTTTACAAGATTGGTTAGGAGATGATCAGCCAAAAAGACTTCGTCG
This sequence comes from Podosphaera leucotricha, assembly GCA_013170925.1. Taxonomy (NCBI): domain Eukaryota; kingdom Fungi; phylum Ascomycota; class Leotiomycetes; order Helotiales; family Erysiphaceae; genus Podosphaera; species Podosphaera leucotricha. The sequence goes on from JAATOF010007044.1 coordinate 15,793, forward strand.
AGAAATACATTTTCCTAGTGGCCGGTTTGGCGAAGCTATTGAGCAAGCACAAGCTGCTTTGTTTTTGGCTAGTGATGAATCAAGCTTCATCAATGGACAGGTCTGCACATGCACATTCTTTATAACCTTTTCGAAGTTTTTAACATAATATTTTAGGACTTTGTTGTTGACGGCGGCATGACAAAAGCTTATGTCACTGCAGAAGGTTCACCACTGACAGCACCAAAAAACAATGCTTTACTTTCTCACCGGGTCGACATTATCCAGCCGTCCAAGAATTAGATTTATCTTCTGAGATAGATTACGTAAACATAGAGGGGTAATAACGTCTCTAATTTCAGTCGGAAGGTGCAAAATTATACCTCACTTCCAACTAGACTCGGATCTAATAAAAAATAAAAATAAATCAAAAGTCACGTTAATATCTGCTCAATGCTAATTCTTTAGTTAAATAAATCATAGGTAAAGTTGTATGTAGCCACTGCCTGGACCTTTGATCGAAGAGTAATCAAGTGCCCCAGTATTTTCGAAATATTTTCAGATTCCTTCAAAGACCTTGAATCGGAGCTAAATAGTTATTGGGACCTTCTTTGGTTATCAATTGTCAGGGCTTGGACCATACCAAGAATGCTGAGCTAACTAGTGCGTCTTGGCACACATATAAATACTCTCTGTACATGTACATTAATAAATACACACATTGTGACTACCTACTAGTGACCCTCTCCATTTACACTCGCCCTTTTCGTATATTACTTGACAGCGTAACGTCATGTTGTATGTGTTTTCTTTCTATAAGCGAGATTCGGCTCGAGCCTAAACACCTCTCGCCTTCATAGACATTCTTTCTTACCTTGTACTTCAACTTGTATATAGATAACCAATGCAACGATTTGCTAGTCGTAACATCTATTTCACGAATACAATCTATCTCTCTATTGGGAGAAAGAGTGTATACGGTGTTTAATGTCGAACGTCATAGTTTGGACCCTTCTATGTTTCCTTCCCTGCTAGCTTCAACATGTGCCTCGAGTGTCTCAATATTTTGCTGAGCTTTTAATATCTGGGAGTCCTGTATTTTGATCTGTGTTACCCTCGCTTAAACATTTTAATTAGCCTCGAAGTCCATCCCTTTTCCTTGAAATTGCCAAAAGCACCGGCTGTAAGATTATTTGAATGAGAATTCATTCCGATTTCTAATTTCTGTCTCCCTTTAATTCCTTCAATTAATATACATTTTTCTGCTTCTATAACCAGCAAACATGCTATTAACCATTCTAGTAAGGACAGTAACAACGACCATAACAAACATACGAAAATAGAAAATACAGAAAACATATCATGTTGGTCTGACGGCAGCAGGTCCATCCTCTTGGGTCGGATGGTGGTGTGGTACACCGTCCGGGCCGTTCTCCCAAGTAGAGTCTGGGTAGCTAAGGCACATGCCCCACATGAGACAGGAGAAAGCTGGTTCGAATCCGGCAAGACCCTTTCCACATTTCTCGCCTGGTCA
>JAATOF010007050.1:0-11677 GCA_013170925.1 Podosphaera leucotricha
AACCAAATCAAGTAGAATCAAGATATTGAACATTTTATATATATGTTAGACCGATGGGACTTTATTGGCGAATATGAAACCGTAATTCCATGTAAAGTTGAAAGTATAGATAAAAGTTTAGCAGAATTGAAAGGTTAAATTTGCACCAATCATAATTTTAGAAGAGCGCGCTAGTAAAGACTCCCTCCAGTACAGACCACCCTCCTAATACACCCACCAATCATAAATTTTATTTCCGCTCAGCTGGCATGTTCTCTACCTACAATTAATAAGAAGTCTCAACTAGATCTTTGGTCACAGCGCTAGCAGACGTTACCTTAGAAGTATCTGTCCTCGCAGAAGATTTTCGAGCATATTTCACTACTTGCTCAAAAAGGCAACTGACAAGAGGATGAGGTATAGATGGTCTGTACTGAAGGTAATCAGTCATTTACTAACGCACTCTTATAAAATTATGATTAGTGCAAATTTAACCTTTCAATTCTGTCAAGAATAATTTGTACGTATATGCTGGATTAATTATTGTAAATTTCTAAATTTTCAATTGCTGAGATATGCGAAGATCACTACCATTTATGGATAGTGGTCTGTTTAAAAGCTTGGCCTGGTTTCTCAGGCTTTTAGATACACTCACCATTATCATCATCGTCAACACCATCAATATCAGCCAATTGATCCTTTCGAAAAGATGATTAAATAAGACACCACAATTAACCTCTCTGACACAATCAACTCTTTTGAGATCTAATTCTCGATTATCAATGTGTTCAAGTTATTTGTATAATCTCAATACAATAATATATGTACTCATATTTTCAACTGTAGACTTTCAGATGAGAACTCAAGGTTCTAAGGGCATACCACGTACAGGTTCTGAGTCATCGACCCACCTTTATCTCTATTTTATACGCAAAAAACTACAAAAATTTTTACCTTTAGTTCAGGGGCACCACAAGAGCGATAGCTAGATGTTCAGAAGTTATATGTGAAAACCAATATTTATTTCTGCTCTAAATGATGAAGGAGAGGAGTTTTTTTAAAATTAGTTACCTATCTATTCAATCAGAGGTTATAGTATATACAAAATAAGATTACAAGTTGTGATACATTTATAAATACAGAAATTTCCGACTTCAAGACCTACTCCACATGCGAGCACATTTCAAAAAGGTGTGCAGGGATTTTCTTTTAGCTCCAAGATTTCTTTCCATCGATGGAATGAATTTTGAATCTTCTAAGAATTTAAGCTTCAAATCCACTAATTAAAATTCATGTGTTGCGTTATTCAAACTCTAAAAAGAAGGGATGATTTAGTTTCATAGATGCTCGTGCAAGAACCAAGTAAGACTTGAATGATCCGTTTTATAAAGCCTATTATCGACCAGATCATCGGACGAAGCATTCTTCTCAACAATTAGAGCTTTATTTGGATTACTTGAATCCGAGGTGGTCACACAGCAACGCTTGCGGTGCTCGAATAAATCCACGTCGTGGGTACGATTAGTGAGGAAGTGCGTGATGAAAACCTTTTTCTTTTGTCCGTATCGGAGAGCACGACCAACAGCCTGCTCCATAGCGTGATTGAATTTTTGAAGTGCACTAGTGCCGGTTGTAAAGTAAGGAGCGAAAAAGATCACATGGTTTGCGATGGTAAGGTTGCTTTAAAATTTAGCCAATAAGAAACAGCAGTGATGCTGGATTACTTACCTGCCAGCTGCAGACGAGTCGCCAATATTCAAAATGAGAATAGATCGCTCTATTTTGGGCCCATCAGATGTATCGCTCATGGGCCGCCCTTTTTGAAAGTTTTCAATAATTAAAGCAGGATTACGTCCACCTAAACGCACATAAGAAAGCTCTGCTTTGCCCAAGGCAATCAAGAGCTTTTCAATCGCACTCTCTTCTTGGACAAAAAGTAGCACTTTTTCGTCCTCTGGAACTTTTTCTAGGTACCGGATCAAATCAGCGGTCTTTGCACCGAATTTTTCCTCTTCTTGACTTCTATGCTGCACGATGAACTCGTTCCCTGAGAACTGTTGATGAATTTGAAATGTTGCTCCACATATTTCCACAGGGCAGTATCCAGCAACCTTAGAAATGCATCTTTCACAGATAAGGTGGCCACAGCTACCCAAAATAATAGCATTATCTGGACAAGTAATAAGCACTGAACATTTATTGCAGCAAATCGTTCCACTGGAATGAGCCAAATTGTGACACGATTTCACGTTTTCTGTGTACCTTAACGCTCGAACTAATTTGGTGAGTCGTTTAATCGAGTTATCTAGTGACGATGTAATGGTGCGAAGATATCTTGTTGGAGCTGATACCCTCTTACCTTGATCTTCAACAAAACCAACGGGATAAGGTAACTTGCAGTTTGAAATTTCTGTAGAAGCAGATTTTTTTGCCTCCAAAAAATCTTGTCTCCAATCATACCTTTGTCTGTTGCTTTCCGCTTGAGATAGAAGATCTTGTAATATTTCCAAGGCTTGGCCATCTTTGATACCGATCTTTTTGATCAAATTCTTGAAGGCTTTATAATTCGACAAATTACTACATTCAGTGAAGTTTCCTTGGAGCCACTCAGCTCGTCGCAAATCTCTAGAAATACTTGCTTTCATTGCTTTAAGATCTGATTTTCGATTGTTTAATGGAATATTAGTCGTATCAGCAGGATTTCTTAAACCTTCTTTGTACAAACTATAGGCTTGAACGTCATAAAACGATGCTGCATTTAGAAGAGCTTGTTCTGCTAGTTTAAAATTTCTGAGGGCAAGATGAGCTTGATACTCGCCCTCTGAATCCTTACTTCGTGTTCTTGGTATTTGAAATTGGTTATCAGCGAGAAGCTGTTCTAACTCAAGATAAAATGCTCTCTCTAGGGCTGGTTGGTGAACTAAATGAACTTTTTCTTCTTTCTCAAAAGCCGAAAGAACGGCAACATCCTTCATTAAATTAGTATTGCCATTTCATTCAAAAGTTTATGTACTATTGGTAAACGTACTTTGCGTACGAAGGCGTCTAAAAAAAGCTGCATTTGTCTATATCGTGCTCCCAACCAAGCCGGCGAGGAGGGTTTTTCAAAGGCAAGGAATCTCTCGCTAACTATTTTCATAATCAGTACATATTAATTTATCGTCGGAGCTTCAAACCGACCAGTCATGTCCGACACCCTAGATTTAAATATTTCTGGGGCCATAGTCGAATAATCTTCTTTTCCAAGGTAAATTCCAAGCAACTCTGCGACTTGTTTGAATTGTTCAAAGGTATCCAAAAGAGGCGTTGCTGAAAGAAGCCATCGGCAACGACTCTCGATAGCTGATATATTGATTGTCTGCCCGGGAGTAAGGTAATGATATTCATCAACCACAATCCGAGCAAAAGAGAACATTTCGAAAACAACATGCGTCATCGACGTCCACTCTTCAACTCCAGTCGGGTAATCATTTTCCAAAAGAATCTCCTTTTTTCCTTCTACATTTTCTTCTCTGTTTCCAGAGTGATTTTTTTCCTTTTTTTTCTTGGTTGTTTTTTTTTCCATATACTGACGGCCAGTATAGCGTTTAGAAGGATATGGACGTTCGGTTTTTTGCGCCTCTATTTTACTGTTGTAGAGTTTTTGGTTTAAATACGGTATGAGATCTGGGGTATTTTTTATGAGACGACTAAGGCTTTCTGAAAGGTTTTTCATTGCTGTATTATGCCAACTTTTTTTTGCTCTAGATGAAGCCATCCAATCTGGGGCAAGCATTCCAGCAAATTGGGATAAGTCAAAGAGATAACCATCGTTTTGGAGAATATTATAATTCACAATAATAATATCAGCGTTCCTAATTTGTTCAATAGTGCATCTTCGAAGATCTTTCATACTTCGCACTGTTATCACATTTGAAATTTTGGGCAAGAACTTCCTGACCTCATTGAGCCACTGAGTCGTGAGACTTAATGGAACAAATATTACGGTTGCTTTTGAATAAATTCTTTTAGTTGATGGGTTTTCCCTCCATGCGCGGTCTATTTCGATCTGATAATCAATCAAAGCTAAGATAATAACAGTTTTTCCAAAACCAACTTCATGGGCAAGAAGGCCTCCCAGAATTAGCTTTGGGTGTGAAGCTTTTAACAATACTTGATATCCAAGTTGGCTTATACCGTCCTCAACTATTTCTTCTTCGAGAAACGGTTCTGTGCTATTCTCGTTCATAACTTGCCAGGCGACACTTCTTCGTTGTTCAAGTCGCAGTGGAAACTTTTGATTTTTCCATTGGCGTATTGGTGTTAAATTCGTCGTAGTTTTTATCCTGAATCTAGGCATCGGGGGGCGAGTCATAGAAAAATTATCAGTGATTAGACGCCATGAAGCTGTAATTGCTCCAGGTTTAAAAGTGGAAATGGCTCTATGAATTAAGCTCTGAAAATTTATACCGACCTTAAATGTCAACATATTTTTATTATCAATCATAAAAACTTGAGATATAGTCGAAGGACGTTTTTTTAGATTCTTTTCATATTCACTGGCATGACCAAGATGCTCAAATGGCTTCGGCATTTGCTTTGCATTCAAATGCCACAATATAGGAGGAGGTTCAGGTGCACACTGAGCACATCGAATATCTTCGGTAATTCCGACTTGATGCCAGGCTTCTATTTCTTCAATATAATCAGGTATAATAAGGCCATCTAATAGAAAACCAGAAAAATTGTGGAACACATCTCTGGAATTTTTAGTGCTTACTGAGTTCCAAACGTCTTTGTGGAATAAATTAGCCACATGAGAGGGAACTATTGTTTTGCAAGTGAAAACTACTCTCGGCCTTTGGCACGAATCATTACTTAGTGGTTCGAATAATTTTGGATTCTTTAAACAACCGTACTTAATTTTGGATCTAATGCAGGAGTTTTCATCGCTTTTATAGACCTTGTTTCCGGTAATCTTACTCCAAAAGCCTTCAACTGTTATGTGGACATTATCAGTAGAAAGGGTAGGTGGGTCAGTTGTAAGTTCAGAGTCATGAGGTTTATTCGGTGTTTGGAGTGGATGCATACGATAAGTCATATATTTAGGAGAAGTGTCTGTAAGAATCTTTTTCACTTCGGGTTCACCAACTGAAGCTGGAACCTTGGCAACAATCGTACGATAGACGCCATACTCGAGCTCTCGAGCATCGCGAGAGAAGATGTAAGAGTGATTTTTGTAATCTCCAGTTTTCTTCTCATGGTCCAAGAATAAAAATAGTCGTTGCTTTGTTTTGGTTTCCTCGCGAACATGAAGAGAATTCATAGCTTGGCCACAGTCTCTTTGAAGGTGGTAATCGCCACTGATGTCTGGAAAGTTGCTCTCTTTTTCGGTCTGAATTCGCCAAGTCTCAAAAATTTCTACATCATGATCATCGACTAATCCACGATCATTTTTGAAAGAAGGAGACAGATTCCCCATCCATTCGATTTTTGCCGATACTGACCGTTTTTCGGGAACCCAAAACTCCCATTCACCAATTTTAATATCCTGAGGTTCAGGATTCATTCGAGCTATGGCAAACCTCTCAAAATATTGACGCACGGGATGCTCGACAGCTAGTTTTCGAGATGGTTTGGCGTAGAGCAACCATTCGACTGTGGTCGCAGAAATACAGAGACTGTATTTAGCGTATAGAGATTCATATAAAACCTCCCAGACATCGGAGCGCTTGATTGCTGTGAGCCACATCTCAGATTGTAGTGTCTTAAGATAAGAATTTTGCAGTTCATCAACATCAAATCCTGATACTTTCTTCGGAAGAAAATTGGCTGATTTCAGCTTCTCTACCAAAAATTGCAAATTAATCTTCTTAGGCAGAACTTTTCGCAGTAACCTTTCAAATATAGAAGGAGACATTCGATTAAGATTTGAAATTTTATATTCATGCTTTGGATTACCCGCATGAATTTGACAGATTGTATGGCGACAAACTGAACACATCTTGAACTTTCTGTTCAAAATTTCGTCTTTTTTCTCACACCAACAGAGTTTCACACTAGACCTGGCATATTCTATTATTTTAGATTTCGATATAGTGGAGCCAACCACCTCAGGGTCTATTTCGAATTGACATAAATCATCTTCATGACTAAAATTAGAAAGATTTTTTTTAATTTTAACGGTAAATTTCTCATCTCTAGATTCAAGGTACTTTGAGAATATCAGCAGGGAAGAAATGATGCATACTCCAATTGCAGTAGAGCTCATAGCATTACCTGTCAGGTCGCGTAGATGGCTTTCGGTGAGAAAGGAAAGGTCAATCCGATGGACCGGAATACCTTGAAGAGTTAATGTTTCCCTACCAGTAAAACGGCGACCCTCGGAACTCCAAAAAGGAATTCCGCTTGGAGTTAAGCACGGCATGATGCCAGTCTTAGTTATATCAGTCGCTCGGAAACAATTTTGGGAAAGTTCTAACAAACGACTTCTAAATTTAGTCTGAGGTATCCACATACGATTTCAAACTTACGAGTAGTAGCGATCATCAAAACCTCGTTGAATATTTCGTAAATGTGCAATTTCTAGACAATCTAGGACTCGCTCTGTAAAAGCTTTCATATGTGTGTAGAAATTAGGGAGCAATTTCCATCCAGTTTCTGACCAAAAAGTTAGCTTTCGACCAAACCCTAAGCCTAAATCTGATCGATAGCGTGTATGCTCCTCTGCACTTCGCACCCAAGCCACATTTTTATCTTTTTCTTCGTCTATGTCTTCCAGTCGTTCAATCGGAATAGCGGTCTCATCAGCAACAGCAAGCAGCATCGTCTCACATGATACAGTCGCTGGGTGCTTGAATGACAAAATACAATTTGCGACCTTTTGTAGATCTTTCTTGGCATTGTTGATGTTTTCTTTCTCACATTTTAGGTCTGTTTGTCGAAAGATATCATTTCGGATGCAAATCATGTAGCCTCTTTGCCGGGTTTGTGGAAGGTAGTAATCTTTCGTGTCCATTTTGATGAACTGACAAGAATATCCAGCTTTCTCCATTGTGGCATCAATACCTTCACTAATCCGCTCTTCATCTACGAGAATTTCATAAAGAGCATTGAGCTCCGAGTCGTTTAACTGCTGATTTTTGCTCTTCTGATACTGGCTTCTAATTTTAGCTTTTTGGTCCTTTCTTAATTTTTCATCAGACCAAGGAGCACCAGAAACGTTCTCAAAAATAACAATCTTTGGTTTTCCTTTTATGATGAATGCAACAGCCGCACAAAAAGTGTCCCCTGATTCGCCACGTTGGAGAAGGGTCTTTGGATTATTGTTCAGGTTTGAAAAATCAACACAGCAAAATCCTGTGATAAGGAGATCTATGCTTTCAGGCACGGGTGCTGAGGCACCAAGGGCAGTTGTTCTAAGTTTAAGTCAGCGAGTTGACCGAGGAAGCTTGACATTCGATATTTACGCCATTTTATCGGCAGTGTATGAGCGAGCGAGTTCGCAAATATCCCGAAAGACAAGTAGGTCAGGATAATTTCGACTAATATATGCTTGCTTGAAAGGCTCGATTTCGACGCTAAATACATGTTCAAAATTCAAAGTATGCCCTATCTTAGCAAGAACTAAAAAGTCAGCTAATAATCATTTCATGGAGTCTAAAAGAACCTACTATCACAAATGAATTCCATGGCTATTATAGGGCATTCTGTACCTGAACACATGGTAGCAACTCGAATAGGGCGTGCATTCAGATGTTCTATCATTTGAGTAAATAAAGGGTGTTTTATGAACTGGCCAGTTAGATGCTCAAAGATCTCATCAATAGTAGTTAATGGTGCTTTAGATGCATCAAAGCCTTGCTTGAAACCATGCCAAGAGTCTGCATATTTCTTTGACGAGATGATTTGATTTTTTATTTTAGATGTGTGAATATCTTAATCAAATTAGTAAAAGATAAAGATTACTCCCCACCTGAGGTGACCTACTTTGAGCCTTTCCACTTTTCTCACAATTACTTTCTGCAGAATTGTATCTACAACGGAAATTATTGACTTCGATAAAACCTAAATTTTCTGGAATATGGTTGATGGGACTTATATTAGTAGTCTCGGGTTGCTGCCTCTTAGACTCTGAACAACATGAAAATTCATCCTCGATTTCTGATTCCAAATAGCTTGCCACTGTTTTAAAAGAATCACTGTCTGCTATTTCCATATAATCTTCGTCATTGAAGTTATCTTTTTCACTGTAGTGACTTGTATCGTCACAGCTAATCTCAGAGTCTGAAGCATCTGTAGATATATCCGTTTCAATATCTATTTGTGGTGACTTTATGATACGATTGAGCGATACTTTGTTCGAGGAAGTTCGAGGATATCGATCTCGTCTAGACTGAGTAGAACCAAGCGAAGTCTGAGATGCGTCTACTAATGCTTAAATTAGTAGCTTATCTTTTGTCGTTCAAATTCTAAGAGTATGATAAAATAATAGGCCTATTTAAAAACCTTACGAAACTTAGAGAATTCAGGAAAATCGAGGAGAAATAAATTGAGCTTGAGAGACTTCATCTGGGGGTTTAACATAGTTTCCCTGTAAATTCAGGGTGGGTGAAAATCGGTAACTGATAGATATCAAACTTAGATACATTCCAAGGCTTGCGTTGATATCTATATAATCTTCGTCGCACATATATTTGCGAGTGAAAAGACGTGAGAAGCGAGTGAAAAATATAATAAATCTGCTCAGAGAAGCTATTAAATCTCAAGTCCCAATAACATAAGTACAATTCGAGATGTTTTGGTCATATGAAAACTAATATTGGTCGTCCGTAAATTTTTAATCTCTGATGGGAAATAAATATCGTTATACTTGAATGATAGAAATAATTGTATATTCTTTAGCAAGGTGAAAAGTATTTTTATGTCTTAATTTCTATGCTTCTTCTCCTGAGGTTGACACAAATTTTAGAATTTGTAGCATAAACAGGAAGTATTCGAAGTGGTATTCTCATGTGGAAAAATCTTCAAATTCAGACTTTGAAGTGTATCAAAGACTCATTTCACACAGCTTGTTTTTCAAGTATCACATAAAAGAAAAACACATACTTTTTAATGGTGGACTACATGCCTTTTTTTTCTTCCCTTTTGCACTTTTTTTTGAATTTTCGATTTTGGGAACGACAACTTCGCATTGTTCTAGAAAGGATTCCTTTTTAAAATCTGGACGCTGATGCTGGGTCCTTTTATCGGTTGTTAATGGCTGAGATGGCAATACAACGGCACAATTCGAAGTATTATCCTTCCATATAGATGAGCGTGGGTCGGAAGGAGAATAACCATCTTCAGGAACAGTGCGGATAATACGAGTATTGCGAGAAGTTTTTGATGTTTGCGATTTATTCACAACCTTCTTATTTCTTTGTCTGAGGTTATACATTTTTAGTTAAAATCGAATATTAAAAGGCACCAGTAGAGAAACGAGTGAGTGTTGACTATTTGTAGATGAATCGAGTCAGAGATTATATTTCTAATAGTGTTCAAAGTATTTTTTTCTGACTCATTATTTTTAATAAAAGCCAAATTCAGCAGGTAATGAACGACTGGTTATATGGCGTCTCGCTAATAAATTTTAAATTCTCGATCACAAATTTCTTTATTTGTAAAGAGGTGGAACTGAGTTCAGAGAGAAATCTACTGCAGAGTATGTCAGAAGTAGTTTTGCTGCAAATTTAAAAAAAAAATATCTAGGAACTGAAATGCTTGCTAGCATAATCTTTTTTACTTAAAGTAAAGAGAGACAGACCACTTATTTGATTATGTGGGACAGATTTTATCCTGATGAGCCTTGAGACTCGATTACAAATGTTTTGAATTCTTTTAATCTTCCAAGTTTATCTAGTGAGTTGGTTAGAGATTGTAATCAATCGAAACTGAAGCTTAATCGATGGAATTCAAAATGAGGATTCGAATATATGAGCCTGAGTCTGTTGTCTCTTGTTCAGACGATATTAGCTTACAATCCACAACGTCAGCCCCGGTATAAATGTAGGAAAAAGCCAAATTTTGGTATTTAGGATTAGAGGCTAGTATAATTCAGACTTACCACTCAACCGATCAGTACAGTTTCAGGACTCGCTCATAAATAATTATTGTCAGCTTGGCTTTATCGAAATTAAATCAGTAAAGGCGTAAAAGGATCCATTCATCTGCTATCTTGGTTGTACAGCTAATGATGTTATGTTTCACCCGTATATCCTTATATCTATTACTGAATGCTAAAAATTTAGACATACCCAATTCTTAGAAAACTTGAAATTCTGGAGTTAAGTTTTAATAAGGGTTAAGTTCCAATGTAATAGGGTCTTGTTTTTTAGATTCAACCTCGACTTGCCCGGGATGTATTCATTACACGAATTTATTTTTTTCTCCCCGAGTAGATATTTCAGGGATGTATGAGATCAATGGCTAGCATCTTAGCAGGATAAGTTGAGAGGATAAGCTGAGAAGAATCGCAAATGATTCTAAGTGAAGTAAGGGTGAGAATTGAAAATATTTTCTGCTTGGTTTTTGAAGTTGTTCTCATGATCATGAAATAAAATTTCCTGAGACTGCGTAGAGAGCATGTACTCTCATAAGTGCTACACAGTGCTCATCTAACTCCTAGAATTTAGTGACGGCGCGCATGCCTTGGATTATACAAGGCGTATTGATGAGTTTACGTGTTTTATTGCTGTGCCAACGGTCATGATAACTAGATTATATGTACATGTACAATACATTTATTGAAAAGGTGTAGCTACAGTTCATCAGATTATAGCGTGGTAGAGGGTCGGATGGTGTAGTGGTGTAATGTCTCGGCCGAGTCTAGATAGCGTGAATATCTACCCCACCCAAGGCAGAATATCGTTGGTTAGACTCTAGGTACATGTAAGCTATAACGATGGCGGTGACATGTCAGGATAACCTAAGGTTTTCAAAGGGGATTCCTGGGGTGAGATTCACGGATGGAATAGTCCGATAAGGGTAATTGAAAAGCCGCCTGGCACAACCATAGTGTGGGGGACGGAGACGGCGTTTCTATCTGTACGTGGTGTCCCCTGCGAACCTGGACCTTATCTTTAGAGCTAACAGAAACACGCATCATTTGGTCAAGGAGGAAAAGTCGTCCACGTGAGTTTCCGGAGCGTACCCAGCTCCCGTTATGACGGTGATGGATTAGGCTAAGTTGGCTCCTTTTGCTACGATGAATTCTCACAGTTTACAGATAGTCTGACATTATACTGTCTCCCGAGGAAAGAGCACCTTTACCTGAGCACTGGTGGTGTCGGTGTAAGGAGGATATTTGGATTATGGGATATCAGGGAGATACAGATGGGGGTTGATATTTATTGGAGAAGCGTTAAGTCGCAAGACTTATTGATTTATCACGTGGAAGAAAACGGCGAAGTGAAACGTAAAGAGTCCGTAAATGAAGTGGAGTGAGGAGATATTGATTACTCCCACTTCAGGTACAGAGTGCTAGTTATACAAGATTCTACATGTAATAAGAAGTAAATAAAACTTTGTACATGAATATTGTTGTCCCAAATAAAGGGGGTTGGTATGCAAGGATAATCATGATGTATCTTGCATAACTGACAATTATTACGCAAGGCTCATCTTGTTCAGTTTCATATCTGACTGCTCGTGAAAAAGCAGATTTTGAACTAGCCATACA
>JAATOF010007060.1:0-17758 GCA_013170925.1 Podosphaera leucotricha
CGCGTTGGTATGGAATTGATGATCAGACGCGTTTATGGTAGTTTTTCAAATTAACGCGATAGAACAAACTCACATGATACGGAGAAACGGAGAAAGGAACGCGAATTATCACCTGACCCGCAAAGTTTTCTGTGTACGTTAGGTTCAATCCAGAGCCATGTTAAGTCACGTGATGACAGACCCACAAAACTGTTGAGACTGGAATAGGGGTAAATTAGTCATGTATTTGTATAGATAGCCGACTTAGCCTATGTTCCCTAGATTTTGACAATCGACAGATTTTATACCGGACTTGCTCTGTTGTTTACCAACACCAATTGATCCTGCGACAAAAGCAGCCATTGTAAATGTCAAGAATGCTGAATCATCTAGCGGGTCTTGGCATATATACCTACATACATTTATATCGCTTAAACATGTAATTTCCTGCTTTACACCTCAACCATACCCCATTTGAATATATCTTCTCGTCACTTAGATCTTGGTAGTAGAAGCCTACCTCAAGAAGCTATCCAACCCATATAATTTATCTATGTAGAGCCTATGGAACGCAAATCTATCTCTATTCTGTTGTAAATCCCAGATGTCGAAGTTAAGTCTACCTACGAGCGGCCATTGCGCAGTTCGTACACACTAGCGGGCTACCCACCGACTGCAAGTGCTCCTTTGATAGTTGAAACAGTCAGACAGAAACTCACACGTGTATCCGATGTGATTTCGTTCCTGGTTAGGCCTCTTGGAGTTAGCAAACACGAGACACCTCTCCAGTGTTAAAATATGGAAGATAGGTGTAGCACGAAGTGGTTAAACTTTAGAGATGTATCACGGAGAAAACAGAGTGGCACACAAAAGGAGTCTGTAAATTGTAAGTGAGGAGTTGTTAATTACTCCCACTTACGATTTACACACTCCATTTTTTGTGCCACACCGTTTTCTCTGTGATATATCTCTCAAGTTTAACCACTTCGTGCTACACCTATCTTCCATTTATAACAGGTTATGCCCCCGGAGCATTAGCACTAATTGAGATAGGGTACATTCTCACGTTATCTGTTTTTTGATACTCACAAATTACATCATGACAGATAAACCATGTCTACCTCTACCTCTTCGTTCTTCGCGAACAAATTCGCTGTTTGTATCCACATCAAAACCTTAGAAAACGTGGTAAAACTCGTCGGCGCCGAAAATTACGATTTATGGGCAAACTCAATGCTCATCGTTATGCAATCCCACAAGATTTATGAATTAATAGTCGACGGAAAACGTCCCGAAGAAGACACCGAATCTGAGGCCATCGCCTTTCGCGAACTCCCCCTTATTGCCCAATCTCTATTCTTACGAACAATAACTCAAAGTATTCTAAACCCAGTGTTAGAATTGAAAGATCCCCATAAGATGTGACTACACCTCAAAGCTGAGTTCACCAACAACAGCTTGTTCAATCTCGCCCAACACATCAGGAATCTTTTGATGCTAGCAAATGCATACGACTAACAATCAATGTCCAGCTTTGTTAATACTTTCGAGACTCAATATATAAAGTTTTCAAATCCAGCGAGGGACTGTACTAGCGAAGAAGGCAAACTTCTATCCAAATTTCCCCAGAGTGATATTATAAAGCGGACGTTCATTTTGTCATTCTTGGCTTCCGATCAACGAAACGTTGTTGACAACCTTTCAACTAGGGAAATTATATCTTATGTTGATGTCAAACAGCGTTTACTTGATCTAGACCGTGATTCACCATCCGAGATGGCACTGATGTTGCGAGAAAGACGCGAGAGGCCTATGACCTCAACTCTTACCAAACCATCTAAGGTAGTTAGGAGAAAGTCTGTAACTACTGTAGGAAGAAATTTCCTTCTAGCAGCACAGGATATGACTGGAAACATTGCCCAAAGATAAAAGAGAAATCTTAGGGAAAACAATCTGAGAAAGAATGGCAAGAAGTCCTCAGGTGTCCATGAGCGTGCCAACATAGCGTCGGCCGATTCTGATAATGTCAGTAATAAACCCTTCTATTTTGATACAGGTGCAACTTCTCACATGTGTCCTTATCCAGATCGATTCACCAACCTCACGAGAAGCACCGGTTTTGTAACCTCTAGCTCTGGGGAACATATAACTGTCGAAGGAAAGGGTACTGTGATATTGAATTGTATATTATCGACCGGTTTTATTCATACCTTCAGAATGGAGAATTTATATTATATACCGAAATTAAGTTTACCACTCTTTTCCTGGAGAATTGCAAGATTAAAAGGATATCAATTACGTGACGATGGTAAATTTATAGTTCATAAAAATAATAAAATATTACTTGAAGCTCATTTCCATGGTCCACTGCCACTGATCCCGGAAGCGGAATCACATGATTATGTCTTTAATTCTTATGGATTCTGGCATAGAGCCCTCTGTCATTCAGCTCCCTCCACTATATCAAATATAGAGAAGCTCATAGAAGATTCAAGTATGATCCAAACCATGCCTCCAAAATTTCTATGCGAAGCTTGTATGGTTTCCAAATCTGTTCATAAAACGCCTAAACCATCAAGGACTCGAGCTAAAGGAAGAGGTGATTACATATACTGCGATCTTTGTGGACCATTTGCTACTCCACTATATAGAAATGCATTCTACTATATCTGTTTTTGTTGAGGATTATGTTAGATCCCATCGAGGAGTACGTGCGTTCAAGCGTATTACATTCACCGTGCACTAACGACGCGCTAGTGTAGATCAAACATACATAGCTAGGAGTATCTGTGATATGTTGTAAATAGATGAAGTTGTACTATTTCCTTAACTGTGCTGCACCTCCCTGTTTGGAGTATATTCTTTTAATGTGTCATGAGACTCGGTTTGCACGCAGCAGAAGAAAGGTATAATCTCATCCCCAGCGTGCGACGCTACTTCGAGAAACTCGAGGTGTTGTAGAACATAATTTGAAGAGAAGCACTATGACGGACGAAAAGGATGAGTCGCGGACGCTCCCGAAGCTAAGTAGCGAGAACCATGACAAATGGTTCCGCCAGATGAATATACGGCGAAGAGGCAAAGACTTCTTTTACACGATCGAGAACATCAGGGAAGAATGGTCGCGTGTTGACGTAGTTGGAGAAATGACTGAAAAGTTTCTAGAATTAACAGTCACGGATAAGAATGGGAAGGACATTAATGTCGATAAGAGCAAGCAGTACCAGAGATGAAGCAAGTACTCTTGCATATATATGCGAATATCTAAATGATGACGATAAGCACTCGTCGACGAGTACGAGACTGCAAAATCCCTTTGGCAATATTTAAAAAAAAATACTCCAAGACCAGTATCACTGACATACAGCACTTCGTCTTTGAGGATGGCTTTACCGTCTGTAGTGCTTGGGATAAATTGAAGGATCTCCGCAGGAAGCTGGGAGCTGGGAGTGAAGATGCAAAGAAAACATATTCAGACGCAGCGCTATTTTTGATTCTCTCGCGCGCTCTCCCCAAGTCATTTGGTCATACTGTCGACGGCCTGGATCTCCACGTGGAAATGACCGTCGAGGAAAAGATCAAGCACCTCGAAGCCAAGGAGCTAAAACTCCAATACGATCACGAATCAGCACACCTCGCACGTGGGCCGTCTTACGTGCCTCCTCATCGTTGCTCAAATTGAAACCGACGCGAATCTACTCCCTCAGACCTGGACCAAGGAATGCTGGACTGTTATTTATGCTCTAAAATAGGACATTCTGTACACCTGTGCCCACACCTTCGCCGTGCCAGGAGATTACTGAAGCATTATCATGCGTCCCGACAGCACTCATTAGAAGCTTCTGTGAGAAATGAGATATTACCAACTCGTAATGTCTCAGTAATGCGGCACACGACATGAAAAAACCCAGAGTCTTGACGTAAGAGAAAGGGATGTTATAATAAGGCATTCGCCTGGGATAGGTTAAGAGCTGGAAATAGATAGCTTCAGTAACATATATAGACTGTCCCCAAGAAGATTTCGGAGGATATATCTTTACACACATATCAGAATAGATCAGAGTATATCACCTACCGTTACCAAACATCTTTAATAAAATAACCTTCGAACTTTTCCAATACTTCCTAAATCCTAAGTTCTGACATGTCAGAATTACACTTCACACTTGCCGGTACTCCTTCATAACGAAGTCTGAGGTGTAATTCTGACAGAGGGAGAGAGTGAATTAAGGGTGTTGCCGAGCTAAAGTTCTGATGGATCGTCAATTTTGCTATCAGATGTCTTATATGTACCAAAACTTGGCGTCAATTTGCTATCAGTTCGGCGTCTATGCAAAGCTGGGCTCAGATTCTCTGGGACTGAAGATAATTTGTACTTATTAGATGGTAAACGTAAGATTGACAGTGTGACAATGAAAAACAGCCTATATATTGTCTCTAAAATAGCTAAAGGCTATAAAGAACTGCCATTCCAGATATGGAAATCGACACTTTTAATCTATTGAACGCGACCCCTGATATCCATGATAGTGTCAGCCACTCAAGTTATGAAATTTCCAAGAAGGCAATCAAGTCATGTGACAAGTTCACCTTGAACCTCAAAACCTAAAGTTACGAAATCTTCACAAGGTACATCGCTAAAGAAACCGATTAAGATTCCAAAGGGCCTTGAAATATGCGAGTTTGTGCACTAACTAAAATATGCAATCGAATTCCAAAACAATTACGGTCCTGGACTATAGAGCTACTTGGGCGGGTATAATTTGACGTTGCTGGATTACTCCCTGCAACAATCTTGGAAATAGATACTTCCTCCTCATCAAAGATGTTAGATCTCGGCGAGACTGGGTTTATCTTATTGCACAAAAATTCGACGCCTACGATGCTGTCAATCGGTGGAAAATAATATTTGAGCATCAGACAAACAACAAAATCAAAGCTGCAGGTTGTGACAACGCACCAGAGCTTATCAAAGCAATCAGAAAATGGAATGCCGAAGATGGAGCGATTATGCAACTTACTACTATTGCCGCATCTCACCAAGATGGGCCTACAGAGAGAACTATTTAAACAGTTAATGCTGACTCAAGGGCAATGATAGAAAAAGCTGAACTCCCACTAGAATTCCGGGATAAAGCAGCCGAGGCAGACTACTACATGAGGAATAGGACTGACACGGCTCGATTTAATGGCAAAAGAGTAAGTGCCATAAAAGCTTTCACCGGAAAAATTCCCGATATAGACCATATTCGAAATGGGGGGGCAGATGCAACTATTTTGTCAATCCGATTCCAGCAAAAGAGAGGCGCGAAAAACTTGTAAATTCTGGCAGGATTGGCGTTTTCATGGGCTACTCTGCGACCACGACTAGCCACTTCAAAGTGTGCTCAGTGTTCTAAACGTTGATGAGAATACAAAAAGAGGAACAGTTGACTTGAAGATCCGAATGCTAAATGAAGGGTCACAAGGAACCAAAAATGAAATGAACGATCGCGTCCCTCGGGGGCGCCCTAAAAATGCATCAAATATTGTGCAAGATACGACTGCATCCAGAGAAGTTTTGGATACTACTATCTCGGAAGATCCTTGAGGCAAAACCGAGACAATGACTCGCACCAATATCCCCGAACCGATTATAGAACCAGAAATTCTAATAACCAAAAATAACAAGACGCTCGATAACAATACTTTCTCTGATGCGCCTACGATTAAACTAGAAGATATCTCAACGGTCGAAAAGATTCAGATTAACCATCTCGCCAGATCCAATCCCAATCCTAAAACAAGAAATCGTCCCGAGCTGCAAATAAAAATTGAGAAAAAAGGTAAAATAAAAGACAAATTTAAACGTTCGAAACCTCAGACACTCCAAATCCAACCTATTCAAAAAATCAAACTTCAATATAAATCTGGTAAAGCACCAGACCAGCCTACTGAACTGCTAGAGCAAACAAGCAAGGTAACTGTTGAATTTCCGAACCCACCCAACCAATCACAAAATAATCATTCGCTTAACGAAGACAAAAATTTGTCAAAGGAAATTAGACAAAGAAGTGACTCTGATGTGTCTGGACGGGTCTCTAAGAATATTTGTGCCTCATCCACTCCACATCGATACTTTTTGAGGGGGAATTAAAAGAGAAATTCAGATATAGCAGAACGAGACCCTAAAAGAGTTCGTGCGTTACTTGCTAAGATTCTAGAGTAAAGTCACAGTGTAGACCTTGACTTGCTTAAAGATATGCTCGGAGAAGACTTTGACTGTGCATTTCCTGCTGAGGTAAAATGTAGGATAACAATCCCTCGTAATTATAATAAAGCTATAAGTAACAACAGGTATGCCAAATAATGGAGAGCTGCAATGGCAGAAGAGATGCTCGCCCTCCATTCAAATAATACTTTTCGAGAAGTTGTTCCCCCCTAAATGAGCCAACTCAGTCACTTGTAAATGGGTCTATGCAACCAAAACCAATGATGATGGTTCTTTTGAGCACGGCTCGTAGCGAGGGGTTGATGTGACGGATCTGTCAAGAATGCTGAGTCATCTAACGAGTCTTGGCATACGCACATATGAGTATTCTTGATATCTACACTGTACTGTATATTATACATTCACACATACTTACATACTCACACTCATATTATATACATTACACACCTCTTATTTATCTCTATCTTATATCTCCTTCCTATTCCACTTTTAAAAACTTGCTCCTAGTATCGGACTTACTAACTTGACTGGATCACCCCTTTCGGGTAGTCAGGCGACTAGGTGTTGATCATTCCTTGTTTGTATTAGTATGTATTGTTACATACATATTATCTAGTGCGCTCTCGCATCCTTCTCTCCTTAGCTTTAATATTCTAAGGAATACGATTTAGTCGTACACAGCTTGACATTTGGACCGGAAGGCAACAGTTTAGCCAAGTCTTTGGTGAAGATTGTAAAGAAACGTTTGCATCCACCGTTCGGATGAATACTCTACGCCTTTTCCTAGCCACAATTGCAGCCGAAGACTTGAAATGTTCTCAGATCGTTATCAAGAATGCATTCACGGAATCTCACCTAAAAGAGACAATTTACTTGGAACCCCCAAAGGCCCTTGACATTAAAAAGGGCTATGTGCGGCAGGCCATGCGTAGTCTATACGGACTTAAATAAACGACCCGTGACTGGAACCGTCTTTTTACAAACGAACTTCTTTCTTGGGGGTTTGTTAAAAATATTCATATCTTATGGTTAATTGGAATCGAAGAATCCACATCGTTCAACTCAAAAACTATCATCACGATGGGAAACGATGCTAAAAAATCCCGAATCATCTAGATTCATTAGTGCAGCTAATTTGGACCTGCTAATATTAACGCTTTAATTAATGCGCCGATTAAAATGGGCGTTTGTGTTCATTGGCCCACTAGATACAAAAAGAGAGACACTGAGCCAAAATTACAGCGAGCACTTCATGGATTAACAATCTCGTCAAAACTCTGGTTTGATGAAATTTCTGGGTCCTTAGAAACAATTGGGCTTTAATATTCTCCTGAAGATCATTATTTAATGATTCATGGATCACTAACCATATTGATTTTCATTTTCGTTGATGATTTTCTGATAGCCGCGCCCACAAATCTGAAGAAACACATGGATGAGATTAAGTTATCAATGGATGCAAAGCACGAATTACGTGACCTTGGAGAGGTCAAGAGATTTTTGAATCTTGATATTTATCGCAATCAAGAAAAGCGCACACTATATATTTCCATAGGATCTTATTTTGACAAAATTGTGACTCGATTCCATCTTCAGTATACACGATTGCTGAGAGCTTCACTAACTGGATATAAACTGCTTTTATTTGACAGTATCGGAGCTCCATAGTAACAACGGATATCATAACAGCACACTGTATTGGCAATCCAATTTACCCCGCAGTTTTACTGTGACCAGATATAGCATTTGGTGCAGTCATAGTGAGTCGATCAACCAAAGCCCGAGTCCTGACTATATTCGTGAGGCAGACTATGTCATATTTTATCTTGCGGCGACTAAGCACACAGGTATTCAATATGATTGTAGTATCAAGCCAGAATATTCATCAAGCCAGAATATTCAATGATTTTAGCTAACGATACCAGATTTGCTGATGATAGTAGTCGAAAATCCATTTGAGGTTTTTTTAAACTATTCGCTGGACCAATTATTACCTTATTCACTTCCAAAGTTGAAATTATGGCTGTAACGTCATTTGATCGCGACATCGTGAGCATAAGGCGACCACAAGTCAGTACGGTTCGACCCAGAGTGTGATAGTCCTTTACTTCGCGATAATTAGCAGACACTAGGTTGTATCTATAAAGATCATCTTCAACTGAAGACCAAATTGGGGTATATTGATATTCATCACTTGTGGTTCCGGTAAGGATCAAAAAATGGTATTATCACAGTAATTTGAGTATTGACAAACGATCAACCAGCTGATGGATTCTAAAAACCTAATAACTTCATAGAGAATTTGGGATTGTATGAATTGCTATATCATAATACCTGAGGGGGTATGTAAAACATTAAGTCATGAACTTAACGAAACAGAGTTAGCGTTTAAATGTTGCTCTGAAGGAGATTTTTCGGACTGAGATAGAAATTTGTACCATTGTCGTCGAAAGATATACAGAAAACCTTTTTATAACGTCAAATACAAACATCGGTTTTCCTAACAGTCTCCTTCAAGCGGCTTTATTAATCGTCTTGAAGATTAACAATCCAAGGTCAGCGATCCGTGTCAGCCAATTACCAGTTACCGAATTAAGCACAAGAGGTCAAAAACCTATGAATCCATGGATGCGTAAGTTATTCAAACGCGTCGACTAAAAATCGCGAGATAGAATTAATAGAACTAAGAAATCTGCTACTTTGAACTCCACAACACCCATGAAGAATTACACCCAACGCCGACATTCCTATAATTAGATTTACACTAATTGTATATTATTCCAATACAAGCCGAGAAGTCAAAGTCTGTGGGTCCTTCTCTTTCATCAAATTCATTACACGAGGGTATAATGAGTAGTGGGCGGTAACTCCACAATGAATGGGTCCAAGTTAGAGAGGCCTATATCATGACACGGATCAGATGTTCGTTGACAGATAACTCGAGTGATGTGATCAACTCGAGCAGCGCCTCTTCCGTTTCATGTGATGGTGCAATCGTCACCGACAAATAAGACAGTATCGTGTGATGGAATATGTCCTGCTCGATCGTTGGGGTTCACAATCGTGGAATGGCTGTGTTTGGCGCCAAGCTCTGTCAAAAGTCAGATATTAATTCAATAAACTAAGAAGAAAAGATCTATTGCTTACTCTGCACCCACTCAAACACTCGTCGCTGTTATCAACTAGGGGAAAATTAAAATCTTAGTCCCAAGTTTTAAACTCGTCTCTTTTAGGACCACGTCGAGACTTTTTTGATTCGCCCTTCTTTTTCACAACCCGATAAGCTGTTGTTTTTGGGTCGTTCTTTTTTGATCTTGAGGCTTTCTTCTTTAGTACGATATCTGTGGGCCAGACCCAAGCTCTGCTTTCATTTGCGCGGCGCTTCTCCTTATTCTTTGGCTCAGGTATCCAGTGGTCTCTGGGTATTAAATTTATCCCTAAATCTTTATCATCGTTGCAAATGACACTCTCCCAGCCGAAATGGCCTGGTAAAGCATCATCTCGTGCCAGCATATGGAGATACCATAACGCTAACAATGCCGTCATCTTTGGTCTTTCTTCAACCAGATCATACTCATTGCCAAAAAATCCGCTATTATTTTGCGTGTAAGATTTTTGAATATTAGTATCATGAGTGGCAAGTGAGATGGTTTGAACTTCCAGATATCCAAAGGTAGGAGATGCGTTAGTACCGTTTCGTACGACAACTACCTCAATTTCTGTTATAATAAAACCGTATCGACACTTATGCTTGCGCATGTGGTGCTGGAGCTCGGCCAGACCTTTAAGATAATTTATACGAAATTCTGGACGTTCTCGTGTACGCAAATCGGAATTCCATCGATCAAAAGATTTCACCAGCCCAACAATTCGTCCGAGACCCTTCCCCTCAATTGTTTTTGTTGATTGATCATACAAGTTTGTTATGTAATCGGGCTCGGATAATTCTCTTCTACCCTGACGCATTACAAGGTGACGCCGACTACCTTGTGTGATGGAGAGTGCCATGTTCAGCTTAAACGCAAAATGTGCGTTATACATATTTGATAGATCTTTCTCTGACTCTGGCTCCAGGACCTTCTCACACGGAGTGGGCAGCTTATATGCTGGCAAAGACAAGTGAAGTAGCTTAAATAAGTTCGGATCAGGGCTAATTGATGATATTGTAAAATCTTGCCAAGGTCTCACTTGTCGTACGTCCCACCAAAAGTACTTGGTGTGCGGTTTGTCTCCGTGATCGACAGATCTCACCAAAAAAGTTGGAGGGTTCGGCAAGGAAAGATATTCTAGTAAACTCGTTTCCTTCAAGTTATCCTCAGAATACTCCAAGCCGATCCCTTGAGGTAGCTCAAGCGATGGTAAATCATAGATCACTGGTGCGAAATCTGGAGCTTCAACGTTCACACAGGATAAGTCTTGAATTCCCTGATTCAAGAATCCTGGAGTAGCAGGAGCTGGCAAGAACTGGGGATCAATGTAACCGGTATTGTATATTTGAGGATCGGTATATCTTCGCCCAGATATTTTATAATCGTTGGCTGGATATGAAGCCATAGAAACTGACTTAGATCGAATAGGCAGTGCAGGCGGTGCAGAGAATTCTTGATCCTGAGATCGGATCTTCGGAAGTAGCTTAACTCCATAATGTCTGATAGGAGACTTACCCCTGACCCTGGCTGGAGGTATGATTTGAGTTTTACCAAAGTCAGGTGATGAAATACTGTTGGAAGGATAATTTATTGCCGAATTTTGTTCTATTGAGCAGAAATCATAATTGAACTCCGCAAAATTGAAGTCCCAAGGCAAGTCATACGACTGTTGAAATTCCATTGTTACTAGATATGGTGTGTTAGGCCATAGAGATTGGACGTTTCTTTGAACTAGTTAACTCACATAGAAAAGAAGCAGTAAGTAGCTCAGTAAGTAGCTCGGTAAATAGCCCGGTAAATAGCTCTTGAAAGAATTCAAGTTATATGTAAAGAAGAACGTTGGAAGGTCAAAGTCAATGTAATGAGATAAACTGATAATAGAACGATTTCTGATACCATTCATCTTGAGGAAATACAGCTCTACTTATTCTCATGTTGAGCCCCACCCTCAAGTTCGAAGTACAATATGAATGATATATGAACCACGATATAATAAGACTGCTGAAACGCAAGGATGGAATAATCGAGTAGAGAGAAATCTGAGATACCATACTTTCGGTTATTCCCAAACTTACTTTATCGAAGCCCATGTCGAGAGGAGATGGAGTTGTTGGAAGCGCCAGGCACCAAAAGTCAGAAAGAGATCGCATCTCCGCATTCAACTAGTATAATGTTAATGCATGCATAACAGACTTTCTGGCATCATAAATTTAGCAGTATTAGCCCGAACCTCTTTATATCAGATGCAATAACGGCGTTCTACACAAATTATGTCGGGGCAGCTTAGTCCTTTCTCGACTTGGAGCGTTACGCTGAAACACTCCAAATAAGTTTCGTCTAAAAAACTTATTTTTAGTTGAGAGCGCCTAATTTCTCGACCTTCAATTGGTAAGCTCCGAGGGCGTGGGTGGGAGTTATAGTGAGCGGAATAAGGTTTCGCTTAAGTCTGGAGAAGCCGAGCCCCCCCTAGACTGTATGTATAAAGTTTCATTAATAGTAAAGATAGAGTTTTTGGGACATATACCTTGTATAATCCTTAGCGACCGAATGCATTATGCTCTCTCTTAAATAGATGTCATGATAAGCGAGATGTCAACTTTGCAGTTCATTCGCTGAAGTTAAAGGACATGCATGTAAGTTTCATATTCATCCTGTATCTTTTATTTGCTCGTAACAACATCTTGTCAAGGCTGCTATCATTAAGTCTTAATGGTGAGCCGTGTAGGGCTTGGATGAAATGTCAAGGTCAGCTATCCAAATGAGATATTTTGACGAAAGATCTGCGCATTCTCCACAAGTCATTACCAACATGAATGACCCTGTCGCCTGGAAAGCGGGGAGGTCCCTGAACCGGTCTCCAAAACGGCCTGTGGCGCAACTTAGGCGATGCCCGGACCATAAGCTGGTAAAGGACGAGGTCTAGTGAAACAGCAGCCCTGTAAGCTTGTGCTTACCCACATTTCAATCCCTACGTCGCTAGCTCAACCGTTCTCCCTTTCTATGGAGAAAAATTCTCGTAATAAAACGGTCATAAAAATCCTGCTAGTTCTTCAGGTCGCGCTCTAGCGGTTACTGGGTAGCGACGGTGTTAACGGCCGAGACGGTTGATGCCTCTGCTCATCATAGATTAAATGTGTCTGCTAGCTTCCTAGCATGAAGTCATGAAAATGCACCTCTAGCTTGGAATGTAATCCCTAGTTCCTTATCTGCACCTGGAGAGCCTGCGTAGACGATTTTTGACTGATTTTTTTTCTGATGACGAGATGTCTTATGATTAATCGACGGGGAAGCGCCAGGACATGGAGAGACCAGGAATGTCTCTGCCCTCTGTCTGAGAGTTATCTCTGCTGATCATGCAGACCGTCATTCTCTCGCGTGAGGAGGACCTCGACCTCGGAGAAAGAAAGTTTACTCAACTTGCGGGCTGAATGGCTCGTTGGTAGAGCGTTCGTGACGAGTACGTACTGACATATCATGGTTGTCAATAGAGGTCGTCGGCGGGTCTCCAACAACAGATAAATGAAAGACCAGCTTTTAATACAATATATCTTTTTGTTACCATGACAACCGGAGCTTTCAATTCGTGGGTAAGTGCATAAATGGCGCGAGCTCGATATGTCGCGCACATGGATCTAACCGAAGAAACTCGCCGACTTCCGCACTGCATCGAACACAAGGTTAACCCCTAATTTCGCCATCAAAACCCTCCCAACCAGGCGCTCAGTCATCAACGGTTAAGTTACCCATATTTTTCTCACGAGAATCACGATAATTCAGAGCACTAGCGTACCAGTTTGAGATGACGCCGTGGGCAACGTCTCTGTAAACAAATTTAACAACCGCCGACCAAGACCTGTATCGTTTCGTTTCAGTTCAGACCTGAAATGAAATCACTTGTAAATTTCCCTTACTTGGTAATGGTAGCATTGTATGCGCTTCATGGCAAAAAGAGTGATAAAATATGATCTAGACTTAACCACTAATATGACTAATCGGTGTCAGTACATGCGCCTGGGCACGTTCTATGATGGTGCGGAAATTTCTTTTACAATGTCCGCCGAAGATCGTACATCACATATCAAGTCAGTTAGATGGAGCCTGCATATCGGTAATGACAGTTCGTCCGTTCATTGGGCGGGGGTGGGTCTTATATAGGTCCAAGCCGAGGTCGCCACGGCGATTTGATTTGGTATATCAACAGCTTCAAGTCGTTCTTTTGGACACTAATCAGTTTCTCGCTCAAAGCTTTACTGCATTATCTCAGCGAAGCCCAGATGTATATGCAGTGATTGAAAAACCAACAACATTAGCGACGCATTTACGCCTGTACCCGTCCCGTGTCTACTGATGCTCTCTGTCAGCGCGAACCATGAAGTCCAATATGATACTCATACTTCATGAGGTCAGATGAGTGCCACATGTAAGTTACAACTCAACTGGCATAATTCACTCATTTGCTTCCCCGGTTGTTAAGGTATCTAGATTGAGGTTAGAGGGCAAAATATTTCTGTGGATGCCCGATATAAAAATTTTCATGTCAAAAGGCCATGACACGACCTTTACGGGAATCAAAATTGGTAGTGATCATACGGAACTGAAAGAATCCCAACAGGAACTTTGAAGGAAGTCACTAGAACTTGACGAGACGAGTCCTTGGATCATCTACTTAGCTAGTAGACTTGTCGATGCACATGTGATGTCAATACGCTTGAAGCTTAGACACTATATCTTGGAAATTATTTAATTCCTAGATATTTTCTGTCTCTTTTCATGAATATCCCAGATATCAATAAAACGGATGATCTGGCTAATTGAGCTGTATAGATATGTGAGGCACAATGATTGATATATTTCCCTCACTTGACGGTTACAAGGCATCAACTAATTGAAAATTATTAAACATGGTACTTTCCGTTCATTTGAGCCACCGGTTTTTTGAATAAAGACTTTCAATTAGAGCTTACAGTAAATTTCTATAACCAGGGGTCCGTTAAAGTCTTTTCAGGCAAATTTGCTCTTCAATTCTTACAAATTTATTCTATAAAAGAGAATATGCTCCTACTCCCTCAAGGAATGATAATTTGTTTATTTATCTTATGGTAGAATTAACTACATAAAGGCAATGTGAGGGGCAAGATTGATTGAAAGAGTCGACTGAAAAATGACTTCCCCCTTAACCCTAAAAGGCAGATTATATGCATTGAAAACTGCGTGACTTTAACACCTCAGCTCCAGAAATACCCTGAGCTCCGAAGCGACCTCACCGATGCAATCAAAGCTCTGACCATAGTTTTGCGTGATACGTGGAATCTTATCTGCAATAATTCTTATTAAGATCCAAGATCCAAGATCCCTAGGCTCGGGACGGTTACTTATCTATATGGGGCACCTTATAAGCTTCGGTATGCAGCTTATGTGCAATTAAGGACTCGTCGTGTCGACTGCTACTAATAGATTAAAAATTTTATCTCGATCCAAGTAGATACGAAAAGATATTCGTTTCTCCAAGGTAGAAGAGAAAACTTTTTCTTAGTTGACACCTTGAACGAATTCTTCTTTCGGTTGGAATCTGTACACGAAGGGTGATTCATGATCACAGCAGCGATAGATCATTTCATTTTGTACGTATGTGTTGTTAGTAGAAATCGTAGGAAATTTCAGACTAGTCAGAGCCATAAATTAATTTCTAGACTGACGCGCATAGAAAGTGATGAAAAGTAAACAAGTGAACGCTCAGAAGCTGGCAATATATTTGCCCATCCCATTGTTCGGTCGTGCATCCTTCTGTTGATTATATTTCAACGATCTTAATTTGATCAGGGCATAAATTCGCGAGAGGGGTTGTGAAGTATGTAATTTCTTTAACGAAAATATACATTTCCTAGAAGAGCTCCAAGGGTCTCAGTAGACTTTCTAAGGTAGGAGGCTTTGCAAAATATAGGCCTCAATGGTCTCCACGCACAATATACATGTGGTGAGGAGGAGCCTTCCCCGGTCAAAAACTTGAAGCAGGTAAACATGTGATAAGAACGGTAGCGGTGTATTTTGTAGACTTTTTAATTTGTGCGGTCATCTTAGCATGTATGCGGCAGTCACCCAAAGAAGAGTGAGTTCCAGAAGTTTCCAGCAGCGATTCTAAGAGATTAAACTTGATATTGCAAGCTAGACAAGTCATCTCCAACCACAACCGATCATGGCCCATAGAATGATGAAATCAGGGATTTCGGCTTTTTTGCTCTGTAGGTGCCCCGAAATGTCTTATACCCACCCTGCTAGTTATCAAACTCTTAAAGATCTCTCAGCCATGTGTCTATTTTGCATAATACTAAGAAAATATATTTCATGGTTCGTGAACGTTGCATACAGGGATTGCGAGGGCATCAACGTCCATCAAGCAGCGTCTAACGTGAAATCAATCACGACGCATATTTAGAAGATCCCGCGACCGTCCACATATGTATGTAAACTAAAAATCCATCAGCTCGAAAATGTAGAGAAAATGAAGTAGAGAGAAGAGAGTGCTTTCTTGACTCAATTTCCTGCGCTGAAGCTTACGTGAAAGCAGATGTTTTGAAAAAATGAAGTCAAGATATGATGTCCACTATTTACTCTGGCGCTTAAAGTAGCTGACTTACCTATGTATGAATGCTAATAGCTTTTTAGCCTTAATTTCTATCCCACTAACCTAATTTTTCTCATGTGTGACGGTCTAGTGAATTTGCTTTTTACGATTCAACGATTGAGATGACAAAAGACCCCACGTGTGAGTGATATATAGAAGAGAATAGTACCTTGACACCCTTTTGGCTCTTTTTGGTTAACCTCAAAACTGGGAACGTTGCGGAAAATCATCGAGCTTCTATTACCGCCGCGGTTAAATATCAAACACTTCATCGTGCAGCATCGTGAGTTCTGCGCTGACCTTTGTTCAAGATCGCTATAATATCTGTCATCTCCATCACTTTACAACTAAAATTTCTTATCCGGTAAAATCCACTTTGAAGTTTGACCTTGCTCATCATATATCAAATCACGTAGCTTCGATAAGCATGCCGTTTCTCGTTTTGAAGTTAGGCATAGTTCTACTTCATACTGATATTGTTTTAATGCATAAATGAACTTTTTGCTAATCGTATTAAGTGAAAATTAAAAAACTTCAAGTCAGATGTAACCAAGGCAAAAATGGAGATCCATTCCTTGTGACCTATACCAGATAAGGAAAGCAACATCTGGTTATTTTCCAACGCTATAGGTGAAGGATGAGATCTAGATTATTGTGATGGTGTGCATTGCTTATGCATATATCGTGGCGGCATTAAGATCGATTATTGAAGTGTTATACCTGACTTGCATTTTCCTTGTTATATTTGAGAGTTTGGTGATACCTACGCTACCTGCGAGTGACCACTCTAACTCTTGAACTAGACTAGACCACTTGGATTTTTGAGATCTATCACTTAGCAGTAAAAAGTCATGGGATTAATCCAAAACGGCTCTTTTTTGTTATGCCTGTTTCGTGTGATTTGCATCATTGCCGACTATTTACGGTAAGTCTGAAATGGCTGCCTATCTTAAAACTTTGAGAACCCTGATAGGTATGTAGAGGCCCGCGGTTCCGGCTGATACAAAGAGGCCGCATATTGAGGCCATCGCAGGCGTAAATCTTAAGCGAGGAGAGTCCAATTTAGCCAATTGGCATACAAACTGCTGCTTTCATTTTAAACTTGTATCATAATCATATCCCTTCAATTTTGGCTTTGTGTAATTCAAAATCATCAAGAATTTTGGTGAGTATGGTAAGTTTTTTGGGACCCTGTAGTCGATATCCATATCCGATACTAAATTTTGATTTTCCTGTTGAAATATGGACGCATGTAGAAGAATCTTAAACTAATTCGAGTTTTTTTTGGACTTTCTAGATAATTAGCTTCAACCTATACGGATGGTGCCATCTCCTCTTGGTGTGCTGCAGTATGATTCGGAAACAATATCATGTCTACTTTTTCCATTGTATTCCCTCACTAATTATGCATGTTAAGCCCAAAGTTGATTGAGGGAAAATTTATGTGCTGAGAGTGAGATGAATAAGAGGTGTCAAGCGCTCTGGTATCATACTGTTCGTGGTGTTGATGATGTACGCCCAATTCCGGTCTTGATGGATAATTAGTAAATGTACATGTATTTTCATCGGACTTGATTACTAATGCTACTGGAGCCGACAGCGTCCCGTTATTCACCTCAAGTCGAACGATTAGTAATCCAAAAATACTGAATTGGGTACCTAGTACCCGTGCCACGCCCCACTTTGGTTTTGGTTTCGCTCTGGGCTCACTAATTAAAGTTGGTGCTCATCACCATTTCCCACATTTTTACTTTCCCACGTAGAAAAACACGAATATTCGAAAACCACTCGTAACTC